>DVPR01000290.1:0-15037 GCA_018239345.1 Oxynetra stangelandi
CCGAAACGGAAGTGTTAGTAAAAGTAACTCTACCGAAACGGAAGTGTTAGTAAAAGTAACTCTACCGAAACGGAAGTATTAGTAAAAGTAACTCTAATGAAACGGAAGTGAGTACCGAGTAACTGAGCCGGGTGAGGAACATTCGAGAACACTGGCCTCAACTTAACTGGCGAAACGTGTTCAAATCAATGTACTGGTAACAAAACTCGCTACTGGCACATATCAAGGCCAGTATACCCTTTACCTACATCGATAAAAAGTTTGATGTACTGAGCCAGTAACGCAAGGTGACACACTTCATTTACCTACAGTGCTTCTCATTGTTGCCATGGGATTTGGAGCAGTGAGACGCTTATTAGAGCATTTCAATACAAAGCAAAACATACAAATCTATATGTAATTTCATGTACACGATTATTAGCATTTTGAGTCATTTAAATAATTTATTATCACAATAACTTTTTCCCTACTAACCGTTTACGGATTAAGAAACGATTTTGAATCTTATTGCATTAATAATAAGTGCGATTATTGTATTGATGTTGAAATCATGGAAGTAATGTAATAGTGGAATATAATGTATACGTTGTACTTGGGTGTTCTGTATAGCAATAGTTTAGTTACATATTTGAATGGAGCCGAGGAAATGTTTGAAAACAAGGGGTTAGTTTAAGCACACGTTCCATTTAAGGCTGGCTGCGGTCTACAATGAGGACCATAAATCTGTATACCACAGTCATACTATTATGGTTCACTGGGCATCGACTCGAGTCGTACATTTGTACCATAGTGATGAATATGAAATCCTTATACATATACGCATATATTGGACGCAATTTGAGGCATTTTTTTTCATTGTCCCTGGTCAGTTGTTTAGGCTAAATTAGTGACTTGATGCCAGTTGTATAGGATTAGATATTTAATAGTTATATTTGTATAAAATTAGATATTTAATTGATATAAAATTAGATTTTCAGTACATATAAAATTAGGTTATTCTACATTTGTATAAAGTTAGGTTATCCGCGAGTAAAACTTATTGCCGCTCTCGCCACAAGACGGAACTCTTTCGCACCATAATGGTGTATACAACGTTTATTTTCCCATTTGGCCGTCCAATTGTGCAGTAGCGATAAGTCGTAACTAGCCGACTGTCGCGTTTTACAGACGGCTATCCAATCCGGCGGCAGCCGCTCGTCGCAATAACCAATAGCGCGGCAGCCGCTCGTCGCATCATTCAATCGCGCGGCAGCCGCTCGTCGCATCATGCAATCACGCGGCAGCCGCTCGTCGCATCAACCAATAGCGCGGCAGCCGCTCGTCGCGCCATCCATTTAATAGTACCGCGCCATCATACTTGATTTAAACATGATGGCGCGAATTCATACACAAACAATCTCTGGATTTCTTCATATAAATTGTAATAGTAGTTACATTTAGATGTTCGAGGAACATGCTACTACTTATTAAATATAGAGGCATCAACACTAGTACACTCGTAACTTTATCACATTACTTGGTAAATATTGCTGGCCCGGTGGCGTGTAGGTTGGTGCACCTAACTGTCGCGCCGAGTGTCGTGGGTTCGATACCCACCCAGGACAAACATTGAGTAATGAGCTCAAGCATTCGTTCAGTGCAGTGTGTAATAAATATCGATGTATTTACATGTACATAGTCCATGAGGTAACCGGCTACACAGACACTGCCTCGTTTTGTATCAGCTGGTCGTGTGTATTGGAGTTGTCCCCAGATATTTTAAAATGTAAATTTGACCACTTATAAATTTTTTATGATATTCAGTACATTGCATTTTTTGTTTTGATAGCTTCTAGGCCACCATCTCAGACCGCTACTTCGTGGGTTTGGGATTCGAATCGAGACGCACAAATCGCGAGTATGCAAACAGTTATGTGGTTTATTAATATCGCATATTACTCGATTAAAATGGGAACTTCCTCATTCTGAAGCAGACGAGTATCCAAGTGTTGGCATGAAAGGTTTTATGATAATTGATGAATTTGTCTCATCTTTCACCGATAAAAATGACGTCACCAATGCAACAAATAAGTATTGTAAAAGGTGTTCTGTCTAGTATCGATGATAATCCTATGATTGTTATTTAAATGAAAACTCAACTCGCAAATGGATAAATAATATAACAATGAACTTTAGTCATGTTAGATTTCTAGTATTCAATTTGTTCATGATTCTATACCTGTTTATTCATTCAAAATTCAATTATTATTGTATGTGGCTATGCTATTAAAGTAAATGTATGATTTAAATAATTTTTATATTTTAATATTAATGAATGTAATATTGTGCGCACCGCTTTGTAAAAATGCGCATTTGATTTAAATTGGCTTAATAATGTACTTGTTCACTTACATTTTTTTCCAATTTACTCCGCATTGTGCTCTAGTATTGTAAGTATTAAATATTATATTATAATTAAAGTTATTTAATATTAAAATTAAATTATGTTAATTTTATAAAGCTGATGCTACTACTATTTAGAAAATGTATTAAACTTCGTAACTTACTTACATTTTTATGATAATTATTTTTGTTTGGCTGTTTTAGTCTCTGTTTAACATTGAATCACGTTTGGGTTTTGCCATGAATCAGATGTAATTTTCCAGAAATTCATGCAGTTGGATATGTGCTTATTAATATATTTTTTATTCAATATTAATAATGAACCCATTCGGTCAAAGCTTATGGAATTGTAAGGATTCCTGGTATGAGTATCTTTGGTTGCTTACGGGCGGGTATAATGGCAATAGCCAGCCTAGCTGTGGGCTGACTTTTAGTTTAACATAACTATTTGTTATCACGGTTATTTATATATGATCAGTGAGTTAATAGCCAAGGCAATGTATGTAGTTAAAATAAATTTTGTTTAAAATATTAATATGAATAAAAACATTGTGTTAAGAGACTGTTTTTTTATTATTAATTGATATAATTCCAGCTAGTACTAAAAATGGCAGTAAACTCAGTTTACGAGGGAGTAGGGAACTATGATGAAATAGCTAAACATATTTAACTCGCCCAATATTTGAATTTCATGGCGACTTACCGCCACTCGTCGAGAGATGGCGACAGCGGCGATCCTAAATCACGCCATCAAAGTTTCATAGAACGTGGACGCTCCCCAGGCATATTGGCACTCATGGCGGAGTCTCCCTTTGCCACACATTTTAATTTTTTTTATTTAACTACCATTTCCCGTCACAAAATGCGCTTCCGCATGATCAGTGCAGCCAATAAATTTCAGTTATTAAACCCCTATACCGCACATATGATTACTGACATTTTCTAATCTTTAGTGTTTTTTTTTTAAACAAGGCTTTTACACCATTCTGTCGATACAGCGGTAGACAATTTAAAGTGATCTCTAATCAGAGGCCTATTCAGATAGGTCGAATTGGATTTAGGCTCTTAGACTTACAAATGGTATACAGGAGTAATAAAACAAAACAATTGCCTTATTAATATAATTATATTTATATCACTTTTTGCAAAAAGAAAACAAATTAACATTACATTTAAATAATATATATCGTAACGCGTTTAATGGCTCTTTTATAACTTAAAATGAAAGACAAAATTATTATATTCATAGCTCTGTGTCGACCTTTTCACAAAAAATAGTAAGTGTCCTCCTTACTGTAACGAGGCTTAAATTAACAACAATACAAAATTATATAAAACTATTCATCATAAACATTAATTTAATTGTTTATCAAACAACGCCTCTCTGACTCTTATTTCTATAAAATTCTAGATAGTTTTGAATTTAAAAAAGAAAAATAAAATTACCCAGAACAAATTTGAGTTTACGTTTTATTTAAAATTTTAAAACATTCAAATAATACATATAAAGCATGCGTACTAGATATATGAATATGTTACTAAACTTTCATAAAAAAAAATTATTGATGTTAAATTTACATAATTTTTTTTTTGTTCAAATTTAAGAAAACCTTATCCAAAGAACAGTTGCATTGCGATGTCTCGACAACAGTCGCATACAAAATCTACAATACATCAAGTCGTCCTGAGCAAAAAGTTACGATTGAGCTCAACATTGACTTGGTGTTCTGTGACAATGAAAATATCTTCCATTTCAAGATCTTACATTATTTCACATAAGTATGCAATATATACGTATATGCATACGAATTACAATCGTGTAAATATATGTATATAAAAATCTACGTAACTTACAGTACAGTTTAAAAATATATGTAAGTATAATGGAATATAAGTCGATGGAAGCCTCCTCAAATTTTTTTTAATAATAATGTTAAAGTAACATTCGCACTGAGACCTATGCAGCTGTTATAATAATTATGCATGTAACATGTTGGTATATGAGATCACTTGTATTAAGTATAAAAATGTATTTTAAAAATTAAGCAACGCGCGCCTCATGATGTCCATGGAACTAAATTTCAAGGCTTATTTTAAATTTACATGTTTGAAAATAATTCTCTTAATCCAATTCTGAAGCAATAATTACTTTAACTTATCCAAGCAATAGATGTAATCAATTGATAACTCTTGTCAAAAGTTTTTATAAGCACATGTTAATTATTGGCCCATTTTTACACATACAAGGAGTGTGTGATTCGACATGTAAATATATTGGGCAAGGTGTTGTTTTAAATTTCTTTAAAATTACATTTATAACGAAAATCCTGTTGATTTCATCATCGATTACCACAAAATAAATAGATAAATAATAAAAAAAAATCCTAAACGAGAATACATTCAACGAATATTTCTATTCACTTCATAAATTTGGAAAAACATCGCTCGAAATACAATTATTGCTAACGAACAAAGCCGAAATGTATCATACCTTATGTCTACGTACTCCGTTATCTAAATCAATAAATTGCCAGCCTTGTTAATGAAATCTAATCAGAATAACAACATACGATAAAATGTCGAAAAAAGCAAAATCGACAAATAATTGGCATAATGTGCATGTTTCGTAAGAGTTTTTTTTCATGTCGCGGAGTCAACGTAGCGGTAATCCAAATGAATGTATACATCAACGGACTTTAGTTCTTCATAGGGATATTTGTATATTTAAGAAACAAAATTATAAATTAAGTTATCTGGAAATGGTGTCGCATGCTAACAGGATAAATTACAGATAGATATAAATGCAACTATAAGAAATACAATATCGGCAAGAATTGATAAATATATAAATACGCATATATATATATATAACATAACAACATGTAAATAATCACAAATGCAGAATTTGTATTTAAACATATTTTTTTCTATATTGTGGCAAATATACGTGGCCACATAAAGCAATAAATATAATGAAAATAAAGTAACAATACTTAATATAAAAGTGTATTAACAATCAAGCTCGTGTTATGATAACCAGACGGCAATAATAAAAATAAATATTTTGATTAGCGAGTTCCTAAAACAAACCGTAGCAACGGGATGCCACAAAGCAAATCATTGTCCATTGTTTTAAATACATGTTCCTTATTGTATTTGGCATCGAGTTCCATTCAAATATACAAAAAAATATACATTGGAATGCTATTTGATACGAATCACCAGTATAACGCGACGATCACGACACGCCAACGATTTGAGCCAGCCGCACATCGATAAAAACATATGCTTAGAAATCTTGCAAAAATTTCTCCAAAAAAAAAACCCCCCGCTTACGCTTATTTGCAAACGCTGGGGGTGAACGTTGTTAGGTTATATTAAAATCGTATACGCCTTATGGTGTCTACGGCAGACCGTGGAATTCGAAGTCGGTGTAGAGCCTCTCGACTCGGTCGTAGACCTGGTCGCACGACTGCAGCGTCTCCGGCAGCGCCGCCAGCGCCGCAGTCAGCTGGTCGTCCGTGCCGAATATCTGTAACGACACTCTCCGTAATAATTTCATTAATTATTCAACGAAGAGACTGATGAATGTAGACGAAGCACGTCCGGTTTGCAAGAACAGATATGTTTGACGCTCGGTGCTCTCTGCCTACCCCGTTAGGGACCTGGCGTGACGGTTATTTATTTATTTAATAATATATTTATGAAACTTTGTTGAAGAACTAAACTGGATTATTAAATCAACCCCTAAAGAAGCGAAAACAGGTATGAACGTTAGTATTAATCATTACAAAAAAAAAATACATCAAGATTTTCCCGCGATCAAGAGACTGCCAACTAATATGACTGTCCAGTAACACCGCAGTGGTAAACAATACGTTTTCATGAACAACTCGTTAATCGTTTGACAGCCTCACAATGGAATCGACCTTGGCCCGCTGGGCTTCAGCGAGCGGTGCTTTCTTATACGTATTTCAATGAATACGGCGTCTCGCGTGCTACAGCTGAAGTGACCACACGTCCCGCTTCGAACGAGACTGTCCTGTTTTCCAAAAACTAGCACAGTTGTTATGAGTTTTCCCGCATTTGTTCTGTTTTTGTAAGCATTCTCGATAAGAACTCACACAGAATCCTGCGATGATCTCATAGTCAACTCTTTTCAGTGAACACAATAAATTAATATTTTCATACATTTTAATATACCTATTGTCACACAGAACGATAAACAAGAAATTATGGCTAAAAAAAATTATTCAGTTTTTGCTGTCTTACTAATAATAATCTTCTGCTACGCTTTTACTAGTGGGTATATGTATGTGAGGTATTGAAAATATTGTTCCAGAAAATTCTTATTACCATATTTTTGAACTATAACGGACATTTTGCGCCACTTTTTTTCCATAAGATGGCATTACTTTTGACGACTATAAATTATAATTAAATTCTTTAAAAAATATATTATTGAGATAAACTTAAATAAAAATAATATACTCCGTGTAATAAAAAAAATTTAAACATTTCTGCTTTAGTAATATGAAGTATCGAGCGAAATTTATTTAATATCAAAATAAATGTACGTAACTTAACATTTTAGGCAGTTTACAAACTTTACTGAAATTTTAAAAAACTATGGATAAAGCATCACTTGAAATGTACTAATTTGGTATTTTGTTTTAACTATAAAACGAATAAATAATTCATTGGATGAAATCGTCTGGTGAATGTTTTACGACAGTTAGCGCTTGACACGTGTTCTAACGATAAGACTAATGCTTTCACAGATACCTATCTCATAATCTTATTGATTATTTCCTACCTCGGTAATAAAATTCACATAAATATCATACACAAAAAAAGTATTTGCACAAAATAGTACATGCTGGTTGCAAAGCGTTCGTGAAAAATAAATAAAACATATATTTTTAAAATTACAATAATTTTATCTGGCAATTTTAAGTAGCGCTTAGCCGTAAATAATATAAAAAAATGTTTTGTTTATTCTTATGGAAGCCATAGTTATATGTAGTTGTTTTCGTATATATTTTATGGACGTGGCTTCCAACGTTTTAGCATATAAGTTAACTACATTTACTATAATCATTATTCGATAAATAAAATTAACTCTGCGTTATGCTTTCAATGTCGCGTTGTAAATTTAATATTGTTATCAGATCGCTAATATAAAACAGATAACGCTTTTGTTATAAACATGTAATACCTTATATATTATATATGAGATAGAGATATATATAGTTTCAATGCATAAATGATACCCCGCTACTTAGCTATTGGCTTTCTTTCTTTGTATATTGAACAGCGTGGAGAATAATTCCCTATTATTTCGAATAGGTGAAAAAACCAGTTTTGAAACCACAAAAGCGCCAACAAGCGTATGGCTGGCCTGATAATGAGAAGTCATCGTAGCCCATGGACGTCTTCAACACCAGGAGCGTCACATGCGCATTTCGAACCCTTTAGAAATCCCTTCACTCCTGTCTTGAAGAACCCCATGCAATAGTCCCCTGAGAAAACCTCGACAGGATTTTTTTGGGAATACATGAAATATAAGTTAATAATATTGTAACATTGACCTTCAACGGCGGGCTATTCAAATAGGGGCCCAAGGTTTTCTGAACATTTGTTACGTGTAATTGAGCCAATGAATGTAATTCGACGTTATAAATTCTACTTGTAAAAAGACAACTGATTGACTTGAATTTTTAATATCTCACTGTACTAGAAACAAGTCTTTATTTGTAGCATACAGAAATCTTCCTATACATGCTTTGCGGTTGAATCTTTACTATCATTAAATAACTGTTCAAAATTAAACGTGATTTAGTTTTTTTTTTAATACATTTCTAATGGTATTTATTTTGTATAGTATACAGTATATTAAACGCACCCATAACAAAGCATTTAAGAGATATTCTTATACATAATATCTGATGATATTTTTCAGATTCAGATCTGATTACATTCATCATATTTGTAAGAAAATAGAATTCCTTCTACCTTCTTCATGAGATCTGGTCTGGACGGCAGCGCATGCATCGCCAGCGTGGCCGCCTTCCTGATGTACCACGGGTGGAACTCGGCCAACGTTTCATTGTAGGAGCACTGGCAGGTGGTGCAGGTGTTCATTGCCTCGTCCGCTGCACTCAGCCGCTTCAGGAATAGACGAATAAAATCTGGAATATTCAAGTTGATTAAAAATTTTAGTGTCCTATATTTTATTGTTTTATATTTTGTTGTATTTCATTGTCTATTGCTTTATACAAATAACATTAAACCTTCACATTAATAACGGAGAGCCATTTCAAACAAAAGAACAATGCAATTAGTGTATTGATGATAATGAAAATCATTATTAATTTGAATAAGATACATATACTGCATTTTTTTTACAATGCTTTTAAATATGCCCACCGTTAATAATTTGAAAATAGTCCTGAGTGTAGTTGCACTATGACAACGAATACACATAGAAATGAATTAAAATAATGTCAATTAGTTACCAAAATTTATAAAATAATAATAATAATAGCAATATCTTGGAACATCTCCACAAACGACCATCTGATTCCAAAGTAAGTACTTAAGCTCCTGTGTTAAGGTAACCGGACTACCAATAAACTACATATATACTTAGAAATATATACTTCAATACATATTTTTTTCAACTCGGAGACAGATCAAATACTTCTGCTTATCCAAATTTACTATATAAATATATATAAAATAAGATATTATATAAATGTATATTTCATTAATGCTAATAAAATGATAGTGAAATGTTGGTAATAAATATTTATAATTTGTAAATATAACTTAGGTTTAAAATTGTATTAATAATATTTGCCTACAATGAGTTTAATGTGGTGATCATCTGATTTTACTGATGTAAGTGCATTACTGTGCAAATAAATTATTTTTTTCTTTTAATTTATTGGTAACCCTATAATAATTGAAAATAGGGAAGAAAAATGTTTTTAAGCATGTGGGAGAATCCCTGGCAAAGAACAATTTCAACATAGGGAAGGACAAAGATGAATTATTTCCTTTAAGTTGTTCGTAGAAATTAGGTCTTTAACAATTTTTTTGAACAAACTAAACGGTGTTTTAGTCAGTTTTTAAAACAATCTAGATATGCCCATTAACAAAATCATCAATATGATATGAAATGTGAAGTATAATAATGTGGCAAGAAAGAAAAGAAACAATCAATGTGAAATATTAACTCTAGCAGTTTCCCGAGCAAAGATATTTAGTAAAAAAAATGACAATTATCCGACAGTCTTTAAAAAAAAGTATGGACACAGTGCAATCAACAATAAATTGAAATTATCACTAAACTCCCAATTTCTTCCATGAATAATTTTCTGTACATAAATAAAAAAATCTTATAAAGATACAGTTCATATTCTCAACATATATTCTATTACAGTCAATATGCCTGATTCCAGTGTAGGAGTTTCGTAGGAGTGTAGGAGTTCACGAGTGATAAATTTAGAAACACACTCTGATATATTACAATTTGCCTACTACATTCACAGCTGAATACAATTAATTAATAGATCAATCAATCATCACCCACTTACACACTGATGAATATAAACCAGTCATACTGTGCTCTATCGCGCACTTGGCTAGCCGTATGCAGCATCTGCCTGCAGCCTTATGCTGATAATCATTCCACCGAGCTAGAGGGCATCCGACACAATGTTTGCCGAGCTACGGTCTTCACTCCAGTACTCATTTAATCAAATGACTATCTGTGTTTCAACAGAACCGACCAGCTCACTGTCACTGCAGCTTATTGCTACTTTAAATTTTGTCAATAACATTAGATTTCTGTTACTTAGATCCACCATTGTGCTTGTTTCGGAGATAAAACATCTCCCTGTCTCACTCCTCTGCGCACTTAAATGGGTTTGAAAATCTCAATACCTCTCTATAATGATAGGCCACCAGACATCGCTGTAAGGATTTCAGTACAGCCCAGATTTTAGTATAAGAATGAGTATACTCCAAAACCTACCGAGTAATAATCATATTATAATCCACTTACCTTTAGTCAATTAATCGTTAACAAAGCCGACATTTTGCATATTATATAATAGATGCTAAAATGATAATGAATATTAGTTGAAATGTGAGAGAATACTACACTAATCATCAATCTAATTATTTTTTAACATACTTTAACTACCTTTGCTGGAAAATTGCCAATTATAGATTGCTTGGTCAGTTTGGCACTTCTTCATTGGTGTTCTTTGTGCTGTTGTATTTTATACATAATTCATACTTGTCGCGTAAAGAACTGTGTTCTAAATATAAAATAATTCTAAATATACAATGTTTAAATACAAACCTAAACCTCGATGCAAACGCAGCATTGTTCTTGAACCGGATACGAAACCATTTTTGTCGTGCAAACTGTTCTCCTTCTCGTACTTCATCATTTTCTTAAACGACTCATAGTATACCGCGTCGTCGCCAACCCGATGCTTCTCCATAACTTTTATTTTACTCTTCACGTCGCTACTCACGAACGAAAACACAGTTCCGATGAGGTTTAAAAATCTAAACAAAGCAAACACTAATTATCATACAGCCATATGGAAACAAAATCATAAGTGATCCAATTCCCTCACTTTACTAGCTCGTTGTAACCGTCTATGTAGGCCTCGATTATCACATCGTCCTCCTCTTTTAAGCTGTTCCGAAAACATTGATGGACATAACGCAAATCTAAGGAGTTATCATTCGACATTTCTTTCAAAATTTATTAATTATACGCTTAAATACAAATTAGCAGAACTGTTTCGCGTTCAACATCGAACTGACGTTAGGTTTCTTATTAGCTTTATAATCCAGGTGATAATGACATTTAACGTTCCTTTTTACAACAAATTCATTCCTCCGAAACATAGTTATACTTGCTATAATTGAATCACAACAATAAGCTTGTCCTCGAATAATTATATTGTTTTAGATATTATTGATTAATTTCATAATCATAGTAAATTTTGTATCCCATAAAATATTTCAACTAAACTTTACAATTGCTTTGAACACTAAGTAATATTTATTATCAATATAAATAAATCATGACATTATTTTGACTACAATTACATTGCATTAGTAAAAAAACATTCGATCCATATGTAAATATAAGACACAATTGTTTTCCATAACGAATAAAAACTTATTTTAACATGATGTATTATCTATGAGCTGCAGGCTGTATGGCTACTAATACGTACTTTATTTGACATAACAAATAAATTTGACATTCATTTCATTTGACATAAATTTGTTATCTGCGCGAGTCACACACTTTTTTTTACGAAAAATAATTTATTTATTTATGAAGAAAACTAAAACAATCTTGAAGTTTGCCTTCTCACATTTATTGTGTTTTTTGCAACATTTTTAAAGTATCCGAAGTGTTTTGAGAAAATCTAACCGTATAAGCTGGTAAGTTGATTAAAATTAGACATGTATACATTATTTTTAGTTTTGAAGGTATTTTGTGTGCTGTTGGGACAAGATAGAGATAATAGCTGCAGTACTTTCTCTATCGAAGGAGAACCAAAAATATTGTCATTGTATAATTACATCATACCGATTGATTTTTAACTGTTAATTTTCAGATCAATATTCAATAATGATGCGCATTTTCACTTTAAATGTAATAAATTTAATTAGGGTATTATTTCATATTTAATTATGACTTATTCCACAACGTATTTTATTACAACAAAGTAAACATTTCCTGGTTTTTATAAATAAATATATGAGGAAGATAATTTTTACTCGTTTATTATTTTATTTCTGTCCTTTTTTCAAAGTACTCAAAATGATTGTAAAGGTTTTATTTAGTTGCATATGGAATCTGTGTACAATACTTATAAGTTCATAATTTATGCATATGATAAATAGCGAATACCTCCGTTTTCAACCGTTTCAATATTTCTTTAATTATGTTTGATATTTTGATTAATAACATATTTCAATTTAGTATTAGTTCTAATTACCAATATTGTGTTCATTAGAGAAACACTCATGAGCACTCATGAAATTAGTGTCAAAACAATCTTGTACAAGAGTTCAATGTCTTCTGATGTTTTTGATCAGAAATATAGCAAACTTGTTCCAATTTACGCAAAGCACTTGTTACTATATTTATTTTAAATATTTGAATAATTATTATACTACAGATTTAATGCATAAAGATGACAACAAAACAAGATAATGCTGACGACGATTCTTTCATCATAGTCCTCGGCACATCTCCCGGGTCGAGCATGGATGCGGAGAAGAGTAATGGCATCGAAAGCGAGATGTTGGACAAGTCTCAAATAGAGGATGCCATGAGGGATATGTCGGTTGAAGCGAATATGGCATTTAAGGCGCAGTTTCAACTAGGCGATAGCGTAAGTATGATCTCAATATATTTATTAAAGTCTAAAGACTTAGAAAGACTATGTTTACTTTTGACTGCTCCTGTCGTGCAAAGGCTAATAATGGACCAGGCTCCTGAACTCTTGAGTATGTGTATTATGCGATGAGTAGAAGTATTTGTTCCAAGTATGGGTGTAAAAAAAATTAAACTATGAAGAGATTATGAAAATATGTGAAAGCCAGGGTCATAGGTCTTAGGTTTTAGATCTAATTAGGCTGTACTATACATGTATCACAACTTGAGATCACTACCCAACGATGCCATGGAATTTTCTGAACTTAAAAATGTGAATAATTAAACTCTTGTTATCATTCTCTTTGCCCTCCTTACTGAAACGTAATGTTTCATGAAAAGATTCTGGGGGGTGGGGGGGATGGGGGGGAGATTTTATCTTGAAACGTCTGTAATATTATTCATAAATGGTTTTTTCTCTAAACTTGACAAAGTGGTCTTTGTTAGTCCAACAACGAAGTACAGTAATTAAACTTTTTGTCACAACACTTCTCAAAGAACAAGATATCTATCTGGTGGTTTTACAAATGTTTTTAAATGACAATGATATTTCCTTTAACTTTACTCGTACAAACGCAGAGAGATCTTTTTTATTAGTATTTTATTGTTCTCTGTCTAGCGCGGCTATTTGATGTGAAACTAATGAATGCTTAATATTTTATCAATGTGATTTAGACCTTCATTAAGTGTATGTCTACCTTTAATTGAATAAAAGCTTTTGAATGTAAGCTAGATGATTGAATAAACAATAGATAATATATTGTGAACATCTCTAAATATTAATGTCTGATCGCAAACAAGGCAGAGTATGTAAGCTAAGGTTTGCTTATAATGTAATAACTCAACACACCAAGATTTAACCCTGGTGGCAATAGAACCCACAACTCTGTTGCACGGCTATCAGGCGCGCTGACCACTGGACCAGTGGAGCAACCAATATCATCAGATTACTGTAGACTAACTAGTTGAACCCAAATAGGGCCAGAATCAGTTTACATTAAATACCCATTTTAAACATCAAAAGCCCGCATCCCCGACTTTGAGCAGATAATGTTCAAAGTGAATGTCCATCTTAGCTTCGATTTTCATCTTTTCCTATGGGTTTGTTCCAATGGATTTGTTTTTCGATTCATCACGTAAAGTGCCTCAGCAGGTTTGTTTGGAACGACCGCACATTCACATTTCTTCAAGATTCCTATCCATGATCTGTTTAAATATATTCACATTTTTCCTTGAAACGGTTTAGTCCATCCATTTGCACCATCATACCAGTGTTCTCGTTGGTGCCTGTCGGAACTTCTCACAGACCAGTACTTGCAGAGTACTTTCCTAAGACACCTGATAGGAATACCTGAAATTGCTTCCTCGCAGCTCGGTCCCAGGTACTTATTTTATTTATTTAATCTCATATTATAATTTTTTGTATAATATCATAAAAGAGGGTGGAAACATAAACTCTTTTGCATACTTCGATACATACTTGCATACTTCGACTTGCATACATTGCTTGTGAAAATAATAATTTTTCATGTAGTTTCATTGTAGTTTTCATTTTTGGTAGTTTAGTCTATCTTCTTACTATTCCCGTTTTTGTCATGAAACTAAAATGAACCGGTGATCTCATAGTTTCAATAAAGACAGCGTCAATAAATCGCTTAACTAGGTAATTTACTTAATATGATTCAAATATCTATAAATCATTATGTATATGAACCACTGAATGTAAATAAGGCGTATGTACTCTGATAAAAATGGAGACGTTATAAAATGAGGCGGATGAAGAGCGTCTTTAATAGACAGGAATGTACTATGACTGACCAACTTGGACGAGGCGAAATTAGTTAGGAGGTCTCGAATATAGCCGATGCAAATCTTTAGAGCCTGTTTACCCCAATGAGATACAGGCGTGACGCTAGACACAGATCTCGTCTTAAAATGAAAAGGGTCAAGGGCATGGTTTCACACGCTGACCAAGTACGCGTACGCTGACGCGTTGGCAGACTTCTCACGCCTCGGAGAAAATTATGGAAAACCCTGAAGTGTGCCAGTTTTCCTCAAAATAAAAAAAAACGTCACGCCAGGTCCCTAGCGGGGCAGGCAGAGAGCACGGAGCACCAAACATCTCTGTCCTTGCAAACCTGACGTGCTTCGTCTACATTCATCAGTCTCTTC
>DVPR01000291.1:0-15031 GCA_018239345.1 Oxynetra stangelandi
AACAGGGATGAATGGAAGAACAAAACATACTGCGCCGACCCCAAATGAATTGGGACAAGGGCAGGAGGATGATGACTTTATTTATTTAAGCGTAGGATCCTCAATTGGAGGGGTTAGCAAACTTAGCAAACTTAATGACGCATTTAGGTATCTTCACAACACGTTTGCCGAGAGACGATAGGTCGTATGCGGTGAGCTACTAATAAATATCAACAATGCTCGGTCAGATTTCGTGCAGCAAGCATTTCTTGAAAATTTAACAAAACCTTAAGAACAATATGACTACGCTTTTCTTATGTATGTATGCTCGAGCAAATAATATGTATATTTCAAAGTAATATTGACGAACATGATGTTTAGATCGTCTGCTTCATTCACATTGCTTGCTCAGTATGTCGTTTATGATCGTGGTGATCTCTTTATCAAAAATATATCGAATAATAGCTCTAGATTAATTCGCGTAACATTGGGCTGAGTGCGAATGGTTTTAAATACTCGAAATCGTTAAGGTAAACTACAATTTGTATGAACAGCGCCGTCTGGTGACAATATTAAGAACGTTTTACAACCAATCACGGGTGCCAACGCCCTCGATATCGAGTGCGAAACGCCCTGTATCAACTATGGAATCAACTTTCTGGTTATCTCTTAAAGCAGTACAACTTCTTGACCCGCTGGATGTACGATTGTATGCTAGAACAACTTGCACGCTCACTTATCATACATTGTGCATCTCCGGAGTGTATTGTCGAGATTAGCTTCTTAGAACTACTTTAGGACAATCTGCATTATCCCTGTACTTTGTTGTTTCATATTTAGTAAGTTTAGATTTACATTCAAAATGTGATCATTTTTTCACATGACATGTGATACGGCTGTGTGTAAGAAATATGTGTCCTATACCACAATCCGCCAATCCTATGGGAATTCTCTCACTACTTACTAGTACTTACGTAACTACTAACTTGCACTATTCATTAAAATTTCAGTTAAAAAAACAATAAAATTGTAAATCTTAATATATGCAAAAAAATTGAGAAAACTATTTGTTTTTGTTTAGTGTTAGATCATTATTTATCAAATTGTTAACTGTTTTTTGGTTTTCACATTAGTTTTACACGGACAGGAAACGATCATGACTGATTACAAAACTTTGACTAGTACATGTTGAAATTAATTTGTAACTTGAAGATTTGAGACAATAGAAAAGAAAAGACAGTATTTACCTGCGTCTGACTTCACTTGGTAGAAAGAACCACCGGAATCATTAAAGCTGTGTATTACGGTGATTACATCCCCATAGGTGTCGTGTTTGAACGCCAATGAACCAGTGTTTTTTATTTTTATTTCCACTGACCCGGACTTCTCCCCTGTCTTGATGAATTCTAAAAGGTTTTAAACAATCAGATTATTTTCTAACACACCCAGCAGCTTGAGATGTGGTGGTTGTAATGCAACACTTTTTCTTTATATCCTACTGCTGAGCATAGGACCTCTCCCCAGGAGAGTTGTAAAACCACACAAAGCTTCATAAATGTCATCTAACTAACAAAACCTAGTGTGGCTTGTTAGAGAGCTCTCCACAGCACTCGTGCAATTGTGACAAACAATCACGCTTAAATTACTCAACAAGTGCTTATCTGTAACAGACCAATTGCAGCTTGCAAACTCTTCTGAACTGCGCTTAGTAAGTTACACGTATATTATTTCTGACCATTATCTTCTGAACTGCACTTAGTACACATATATACACACACATACATACATATATTATTTCCAACCATTATGAGCATAAAAAACATCCAAATAGGTCATGGCATACTAATCCTACTGTTCTGTGCATAAAAATTGTTTTATTGGATGATCTCATAATGTGAATATTTAAAGGTAATACATAAACATTACATCATGATTTATTATTATTATTGTGTGTATAGTCTTTTACAATTCATAGTATGTCTATGAATAATTGCAGTCAGAATAATTGCAGTCAATAACATGTACTTAGTAGTTAGTGGTCACACAAGTGAATACTTTAATATAATTTTATAAAAAAATTAGAAAGCTATGACATAGTTGTTGATTTTCTTATTCATTTCTACACTTAATATAGTCATTGAGTCAGCATGTTTGTCAATGTTGTCTCTGGTCATATAACCCATTGACCTCCATATAACTGTTTTGGCTCTAATACCCATAGCTTGAATTTTATTGTTCACTTTATGTATTGTACCGACCAAATCTTTAAATGTGATCCCACTATACAGATGTACCTCCAATCCAATATGAGAAAATTGTGTCCACTTCCGCCGCGTGAAAATCAGTGTGTCTTAAAATTTTTCCCGTATAAATACTGGCCCCCGGTGGTATTCCACGATAAAAGGGAGATGAAAATGTGTGTGCTTCAGCAGCTCGATTATATTGTATGAGCAGGCGAGGTAGGGAGAAAGCCCGAGGGGCGCGCCGCAATCGCCAGCTTGGCATGTCATGGAAAAAGCGCTGACTCGCGGGATTAATATTTTTTTGGTGGCGTATAATTTAAACTGTATAAGATCTTCTAAGGTATTTATTTGATTCATATGGTACAAACGACGATTTTTTTCTATATTAAATGGCCAAGCTAACAAATTATTTATTTAGATAAGGATTAATACTGAACAGAAGAAAACAGCCTCAAAATTAAAGTAATAATTTTAATTGAAATTTTAAACATAAAAATAGTTGTTGTGAGATAACCATAAGAGATAACATACTATTGACTACTTTTTAGTCAATCCAAAATTCCCTAATACATTACTTTAGTATATCCAGTATTTAGAATTTTTCAACCATGCGACATCTTCAACAGTAACCATTATATTTCGGTCAATTTCCATAAAAATATACTATGCACCCTAAAGCTTCCTTTCTTTTACTAAGAACCGGACAAAAATCTGTTTAGTAGATTTTGGGAAAATCAATCACATATAGCGAGACCGCTTTTGGGGATTTTATTTCATAATATGTATAGATTCCAAAGTTATTGCTATTCCCTATGCGGACATTGTTACACTTTGCCAATTATTAATAATCTTTTTACGTAGCTTGATTTTTGTATTATATTAGAGATTTAGTGTACAGATACAGAAGTATGTGGGTACACCACTGGATTTGAAAATGGCAAGAATTACAACAAGTTTACCGTAGATTGATTGCTAAATGTGTTATGTACAGAAAATTATCAAGCTTTTGAAAAGTTCTGCCGAATGAAATATGAGGATATTAAACATTTATTTGAAGGAGTTACTCGTACTATAGCTAAACAAGATACAAAAATTTGATAGCTGTGTAGATTATGCTGTATTTTATGTAAATTTGTGTATCAACCAAACTATGGTACTGACATGACATAAAACTAATTTTGTTCCAAACTTATGCTATTTGATTGTCTATGTATAAACCAGATTTTTTAGAAGGTATCTCAGCATATATATTCTACTAATGATTGCATGAACACTTCAATAAACGGTGATGTAATTATGATAGTTGGGAATAATATCATACCATGGCATCTGTTATTTTGATTCAATTTAATTTAGTTAACTTGATTATGAGGTATATACACATATGCTAAGTAAGCTACATTCATAAATGCTATATTGATCAAGAGATACAGTATGATTTGTGTAAATACTTACCAGACAAAGTTTTTTTTCTCTGAGTGATAGCTGCTTTCCCTCCAAACGCAACCACGACTGCGCTGGTGATCGCACTCTTACCAGTACCGTTTTTGCCCACCACAAAAGTTAAATTTTTATTCAAATTTATCGTAAACATTTGGTGACATAAAAAATTCTCCAAAGTAATACTCAGGATAATCCCGTTTAAACTTTCTAAGGTTGATGCCATTATTTTAAGCACAAACCCTTACTAATCTAGAAACAAGGAAAAAAAGTACACGAGTAGAGTGATAAAATTTAAATGAGAATGCATTCGAAAAACAACACTGTAGCTTACCTCGATAAGATATCCTTACGATAGCGAGAACCTAAGGTTCCTTAATTCCTGAACATAAGATTGATTAGCTTTCAATAATATCATACAATTTATAAATTGTATTCACTAAATCATGTTTGCTCAAGAAGTGTGTGGTATGAGTATAAACGATTCAGGTACGAAGTCACAGCCGTAATCTCGCCTAACAAATTTCGTAATCATAACACAACATACAACATGAAGTTTACTCACGGCACTCATCGTTAACGGCACAAAATAAATGTTTTTTAAACATTGCGGTTAATACAAAACACTCTTCGTGAAAAATCAAAGCCCGAAAGTACCACAGAGTACACAAAATTACGTTTGAATAATAATATAAACATTTTCCTTTGAAACTACAGATAACACGTTTGAATTGACGTTTTATTGCTACTTTAATTTTATGCGCGCTCTCTTAAAATGTCATAGATGTCATTTCCTCACTACTTTGCGCTCTAGATACCGTTTAGGTATTGTCAGCATAATAATATTAAATAATTTAACATATATAAATGTTTCACTAAAATTCAATTTTTTATTTAATTACCAGAAAGTGAATAAATTACTATATTTTACGGAAAAAAACATTTATAAACAATTACAGAAAGCTGTTTATTCAGCATCTGCCAATGAATGAAAAAATTACATGAAATAAGCGACCTTTCAAGCGAAATAAGAAAGAATACAATACATCTTTTTTAAGATTTTCACATCTCTCACGGAAAACATAATACTATGTAACCCAAGCTCCAAATGAAAACCGGGTTTTCAAACGTGAAGTGCAGTAGGTTGATTTAATTATTCAATTTAAGGGGTTATCATTTATTATTTATAATTAATGTAGACGATAGAGTCAGTGAAATGAAAAGAAAAATTGCTCAGCTTATTTTACAAAAACAATCTTCCAGGAGATCTGTAGCGGGAGATGACTTATTTAACTCTTAGAATAGTGTGTACAATCTTGTTTTATTATATACATATAAATAAAATAGATTTAATGTTTACGTAAATCAATATTTTATTTACGCATGTTAAATATATTAGTACAAATACAGTATATACAAAGACAATCAAATTAATATATACACAAATTAACATATCAATAATTTAAATAAGTAAAGCAAAATAGTGTTTCTAAAGTCGTTTCTGAAATATAGCGATACCTACACAGCACAAATAAAAAACTATTGACAGCAAAGGGCAGTTTTGTGGGGCGGATATATGAGGAGTATTTTAATGTGGGTCTGCATGGAGTATAAGAAAAAGGAGTAAAAGAAAAAAAAAGATGATTTAAGCTTCGTGAAATATTTTCTTTATTCGTAAAGACAGTATTAAGCGAATAAACAGAATTAACAAGCCGCCACTGCCGCTCTTGATTGAATTGAAATTTGAGTGTTTCTGCCAATTAGCTCAGTTAGCATTAATTGTTTATAAGATTAGTTATTATATATTGGTAAAATGGCAGAACCTAGACGATTATTTTATTGTATAAATAGAGAAGCGAACAGACCGGCAACAGTTGCAAAGGGCCGTTTTCACCCCTGAACAACTGCAACTGACTTTTAATAGGACTATAACAATTGATTAGGTAATGTTAAGTGTCAATTACATTAGGTAACGTTAAGTGTTAATAACAACATAAGCTCATCGGTTAACGATTTGAAGAATAAGACTGAGGTAACATTAGTTGATATTTGAGGTGGTTGCCTATAGTATACATGTTGACTGAAATAACTTCTCTTCAAACAGGTTTTATTTTATAAAGTAATTGTTTTATGGTAGAAATAGGTGGCACTACCTTGGGCGAATCGTGTACATATTATGTAGGTGATATATGAGAGAAGTGTAAATATTTAGTGACCGCATCTTTAATATTACTTTAAGAAAATTAAATCGGTTTTTTTGCATACTCTATTCAATATTACCTTGAAGTTCCTAGTGACAAATGACGTGACATAAACGGCAATAGGTCTATTTTTAGTCGGGAGGGGTAATATTAATATGACGTCAAATTCAACTTCGACACAGGATCATCAGAATGTGTCAGGAGGCCATATGCAGATTAGGTAATAAATATGCATAGTCATTAAATGTATACACTATTTATGATTACAACCTGGTACACACACTTAACAAAACTGATATGCATTTTTATTACTCATATGGACGGCTTGTAGTATCATTACATATTTTCCATCTCCAATTACTTTGCATGCATTTTTATATTACTGACTTTACGAAGAAAATACAGCATAAACGCAGTAATTCAATATGTTTATATATCACTTCTAATATTTTCAAGTTCATATGCTACACGTACAAGATATATATAATTACCATGTTACGTATATTCATCTATAGTCTGGTAGCCCTGATGCAGTGTTTTTTTTAAACTACAATAATTTTAGAGCAGATTTTATAATACAGATTGGCTCAAAAGGTCAATATTTAGTTCTCGTGTTTGGAATTTTAGCTTTACCACCGTATGATTATAAACTATAAAATTATTTATTTAATACATATTAATATGACATATTACTTTTCTGTTGGAACAATTTATTAAAGCAAAGTATTTTTATCCTGGCAATATTATTGAAAACGCCATATTTTTCATTACAATGATATTCGTTGCTGATTCCGAGCAAGTTTGTTGATTGCTTTTGATTTTCTTATATTTAAAACTTTATAAAATACAACGTTAACCAATTTGAAAAATATATAGCAACAAAAGCGATATTTGTGCAGCTCGTCAAAGACATCTCTCAAGGTAAACAACTATCTGAAATTAACGACTATATTTTAATATATTGTTACATTCGGTATACAAACTTATAACAGGTAAAAAAAAAATTAACAAACATGTATGTTTTTAATTTTAATTTGTGAGCGAAACATACACGAGTAATAATTGGAAGTAAGAATCCTGTATAGTTTCAAACTACTGGCTACGAAATGTGGACGGTGTTAATACGAGGGTACATAAACGTGATTTCATTATGTAGCGTTACTCTTGTCTCCTAACACCTAACATCGCAAGTGACGAGAATTCGATGTAATATACCATTTCATATCACTTAATAATAATACTACTACTAACAATTTGATGATTTATAATTTTTTAGGCCATGATTTTTTAATTCTCAAGTAAAGGTTAGTTTAGTAGGAGAACATGTTTCACCTTAGAATTTCTTGTATTTAGCAAACAAGTATTAATTACAAATAACTACACATAACAATTTTATATGCTTTGTCCTTTGAGAGGTTAAAGTTGCATATTCATTGGTTTTTTTTTTGTAAGCTGGCATTACAGTATCTAATTATTAATATAATTTATCATGATTATTTAGCGTCTTCACTTATATTTTATTTATAAGTGTATAGCTTTGTATTTTAATTTCCTATATAATATTGGTTTTTTGGGTTTAAATGTTACAATGTTGTTACAATACTTCATACCAGTTTCGAAAGCTTATGCTCAGCATTTTAAAGGCTATCAACATATTCTGACAACCAAATATCAAAATATTTTCACAAACATATTTCCCTTTTGCCTTTACATTTGAATTTCTCCTTTGTCTTTGTTGTAAAAAGATGAGTCATCATATTCTGGACCGTTATTAATTTAATTGAATAAACTTAAACTTTGTAAAGTTGTTAAAAAAGAAAAAAAAACAGTAGTAGTAAGTTTATAATCAATTTTATATTTCTAACTATTTCAATTTAACCTTCACATTTTGCTATTTAAAACTACTAACTGGAAAGATTTTTTTGAGAACTCCTGTCTTGTTCTTTGTTTATTTTAGTTTTCTCTTACTGTTATAAATATGAATAAAAAAAGTTCAAAAGTAAAAAAGTTTCAATATGTATTTCATGATCGCCTAATAAATAGTCTTCTCTAATATGAAAAGTTTTGGTTGTTCCATATACAGCTGTAGAAAACCAATCCTTATACCTCTTTTTGAATTATTTACGAAAACTGTAGAAGTTTTTAGAATTCAAAATTCACTATGTCTTAGAATTCAAGATTAATAAAAAACTCCAAATCTGACAATAATAGTATCATTAAGTCAATGTTTTGGAGCAATACATCCATCTCCAAAATAATTATGTTTTATTATTTCATTTCAGCTACAGAATGAGTGACTCTCCTGATCAGAACGAACCTCCAAAAGATGTAAGTTATTATGCATATTCTAGCTTATCAACCTATCTGGGGACTAGTTCTTGCATTGGAAATAATTTTGCTTGTAACTATGTATGCAAGTTTTTCGCTAAAAGCTTTTGGCTCTGAGGGGAGAAAGGGGATGCTTCGATGGTTCCGGCATCTAGAGAGAATGGATGATGAAAGAATGACAAAGTGGATATAAAACGCAAGTGTTGATGGACATAGGTGTCGATGGAGGCCCTGGCTCTCCTATCTCGACCAAAGAGGTCGGGCACTAGAGGCTAGGGGAGTCAAGAGCCTCCAAAACCGGCGTGTATGTATGCTAAGACTGATGAATGTCGACAAAGCGTGTCAGGTTTGCAAGGACAGAGATGTTTGGCACTCTGTGCTCTCTGCCCACCTCCCTAGGGACCTGGTGTGACAGTTATTTATTTATTTTTGCTTTTGGTTCTTCTAAAATACCAACCCAACTAAAAATACTTTTCATTATATATTTTTAGCCGAAAGAGTTGGAAAAGCTAGAAGAGGCCAAGCTAAAAGCCAAATTTCCAAATGCAATGCTGGGCAGAGGACCGGGAGGCCACTCTGCATTCTTACAAAAGAGGCTAGCAAAAGGAGTAAGTATATTGTGATAATGTACCTATAATTAAGTTATTGCTGTTGGTAATTGTTAAATAATCTCCATATAATCTATAAAAATATGCAACTTGTAATATATTTTCAATTTAGGGTATTTCAATGATTTCATTGATTGCCGTTGCCTACCTATTTTGATGTTGTTTGGAAATTCAATTAAAATATAGCCATCAATCCTTAATTATATTTCTGCACATCATATACCAAATGAATCCCAGTGCTTTTATATATACTGAAAAAAAAAACATTGGCAATTTTAAAATATTCTACAAGATTTATTATTTGAAGCAATTTGTGAAGATTGTGGACACCAGTTATTGGCCACAACCTTTATTGTTGATTTTTCTGAAGGTGCATTAGATAATAATATAAAAACTCTATGTCATGCACAGATTGTTTATATCGAAAGGGCCTGATTCAAAAGATCTTCAAAAAACTTGTTCCAAGTAGTAAGCTCTTATTTTGTTTTACAGCAAAAATTCTTTGACTCTGGTGATTATCAAATGGCAAAGCAGCGTCCAGGCAATTTGGCCGCGCCTTTCAAAGCGCCGGCCGCCCCAGCTAAGCTGCCCACCGGCGATGCCATTCCCACACCTGATACAGTCCCGCTCCGCAAGACCTCTATCATCCAGCCCAAGTTTCAGCCACCCAGCCAGACCTCCTAGCCGACCCATTACCTTTTGAACAGTTCATCAACCGCATACACAGACAGGCATCCAACGTTTATCATTGCAATTATCTACCACTTTATTAAAGCTGTAAAAGAGAAATCAGTTGAGAAAAATATATTTTATTTGCAAACTTGTAGAGCAATGTATAAAATATAATGAAACAAAATGATTGATTGATAAAAACTGATTGATTGATAAATATTCATAAACTAAGTAGGTATATATAATGGGTTTTAAAATTACCTTTTTAGAATTACATAACTGTTCATTTTGTAATATTTTCATTTATTAGTTTAGTTTATTTTTGTCATCATAGTACTGGAACTTTGTGTGAAACCTTGTAACCATTTTTAAGTTTCGATAGCAGAATAAAATTAAGCAAAATATTTAATTTCAGAATAACACATCATTTTTGACGTAATTTTTACATGATTCAGCTTCCGCATCGCTGTATCACTGCTGCTCAAATAATTGATATGACTTGAAATCCCATAATTATATCCATATCTTGTTAGAATTGGGACAAAGTTTTTTGATGAAAAATGATTAAGTGTGAAAATAATGAGAGTTTATTGTGATTCCTCTACCATAAACCATTTGTTCTGGCTTCATTATGTAGATTTTCATAGAGGTTTGGTTTTCATTGTTTGCTCAAATTTGTTTAAAATACAATAATGTGCAGTGCTTTTTGAGCTTCATTGTCTCACATTGAGAAGGCAATTTTTCAAAGGATTTTCATGTAAAAAACATGCCATACACATTGCATATCATAGCATTTTAGTCTCATATCAATTTAGAACCAGCGTGTTTGTGTAACCATTAACACTATAGAAAGGAAATATTTTTAACACATGTTGTCACTTTTGAGTATTAAAATATAGTGTGAGTGTGTATGCATTTAATAATTATCAGGTGTATAAAGAAAATCAACGGATGAGTTATCACCTGAACCAAATGTGAATTAGATGTTAAAATATATATTCTGCTGTTTATTCAATCATTTAAAATATGTTTGTATGCATGGGAGAGTATATTTTGTTGTTACACACAATACAGAGCGATGTCTCTTACATTAGAGGGGTTATCTTATTGCATTGTTACCGGTTTCTTTGGGAGTAATCGAATTAGAGAGACTGCATAGTAAGACCCTAGAAGTATTCATTCTAGTTTATTTACTGTTGTTGTAAATAGCTTTTTGCATAGTTTTCACAAAAAGATCTTTTTGCTTGTCATAAAAAAAAATGCTTTTGTATTCAGTCCGTAAACAAATGTATTGTAGATTAATTCTCACTTTTAGCAACAGTTTCGGTTACGAGTGTATTTCTTGTTTTGCCTTATGTTATTTTCCAATTGCCTTTAGGAAATTAAGCTTCAGTTGAAAATTGAACTAAGTGTACATACATAAATATTGTAATTTCTTAAGTGAAAAGTGATCTTAATGTTAAATGCAGGGCTTAGTCTTTTCTATATGCATTCGGATACAATGCTCTGCCTCAGGACTCGACGATGTGATTAACCATTATATATATATATATATATACATATTTTTATATATGTATATATATATATATACCCATATAATATATATAACCCTTATATGGATGGAATCGCAACTGTACAGCAAAGTGTATTATATAGTAAACATTATAATCATTATACTCTGAAGAGCAGCTTCTTAGGCACCCACCTGCTTTCCATCATGTCATTAATAATGTGTGACAATAGAAAAATGTGTATAAACATAAATAAAATTACTTGTCTTGTGCACCATCCTTGGACGAAACAACAAAAATGTATCCATACACTTTGCACACTTCGGTATATTGAAACAACCTATCAATACTTGACACAAGGCAGTGTAAAATAACAATTAAAAAGTTAATGTTAATTATTAAATAATAAATTCTTGGTAAAAAAAATACGACAACAATGGTGTTATTATTTTTAATGAGTCACTTCTTGGAACTGCTACTATTTTAATTATTAACATTATAAATATAGGGCGTGTTATTTAATTTGTGCAACAATCGTGTCATAAAAATGAATTTAAAAAACCGAAGTTATGGATTAGATGGACAATCTATAATACTTACATACAACCAATTATTATTGAGCAGGCATATTACGCGACTAATAATACATTTATTTTTCCATTCTCTACAATAATACTAAAGTTATAAATATTAACGGTTTGAGGAAATGGTTTTCTATGTATTAAATGAAGCATAAGAATGATAATAATCCTTCTAAAAATAGTGGGGAATATGTAATACACGAGGACATGCTCAATCACACAGGAAACAAGATTAATTTATCAAACACCTGTCCAGTCATGATTCGAAGCCTTTATACTTTTTACTCGGACATTCCATAGTGACCGAGGCATTCACATTTCCGTAAGTATAGTTCCAAATTGGTATTGTTCCATTATATATCCTTCTATTAAATGTTCCTTTGAATTTTGTTATCTGCATTATGTATGTACTGTTGTTATACATATTGAAGCACATAGCACAAATCGCGGAAGTGGGCGCGATATGAGATAGAAAAACAACAAGAAAACCCATTGGCCCGAGACTCCCACGTCACCTCAGCCAAGGATAGAGAGAGTCACGCCTTATATTAGGGTTTTCTTTTCATTGAATTATCGTATGCATTTACAAGATAGACTCCTCAGTAGCGCGGTCTGCTTCTTAGATGTCTGTATGCGGAACTCCTCAATATGCTCCTCCTGTGACCAACACACACCTGCTGTGACACACAGTGCTGATAAATATGCTCAATATATAATAAAAGTATTTGTAACTGAATCAACAATTAAAAGATTTTCCTCGTTACATACTTCCTTCCTTGTTTAAATAATTATAATGGCACTTTGTTAATATCTTAATGATTGAGTATCCGCCCTCCACGTGTCCAGTCTCCTTTGGAATGCCCACGACGCGCACTGGCCTTTTTTTATCTTGAATTATGAATGACACTTGTTCATCCGATGTTATATTTGGCTGCTCTCTGAAATTATAAATTAATATTGTGATACATATGTGGAATTCCTCAAACATTCTAATTGCACGTGAAAAAAAAACCTGTAATATCAGAGAATGAATTAAATTAAGTGCACCTACAGAAACAGAACATTAGAACATACTTTCAGAATGTATTAGTCTGCTGAAGCAAATAAGACTCTACTTGAAGCCTTGCTTGTGGTTTGGTGCTTAATAAAGTAACTTCTTGGTGAATATTGGTAACTTAAAACAGGATTACCAACATGTTGGGGAGGGAAATTTGTGTAACATAAAATTTGCAATTTTTTATCAGATTTCCTGGATTAAGGAGACTCGATTGATCTTGATGTTATAAATTTATTTTACATTACCAATGCTATAAACATGTTTTTTCGGATGTCTGATATCTTTCTAAGCAAAGCAAGCACTATAATAGTGAGACAAATGCTTTCTTATTATTAATACACAAACTAAATTAAACAAACACTAACTATCATGAAAAACCCAAGTGACACTAGATGGACAATCTAATACTTCCATACACCAATTAATATTGACCAGGTATATAACGCGACTAACAACACATTTATTTTTCCATTTCGTTACAATATCTATGAACACAACGCAAAGAGATAATACTTAAGTTATAAATATTTAATCACATGAATACCAACATCATCAATTACTTAAAGAAGAATCCTTCGTGGCTAATTTCATACCTGGGTTCCAGTGTACGTAGTCGGGTGTGGCGGCGGCCTGGTACTCTTGCACCAAGTCGTCGACCACGCTGCGGGACTCGTCGAACTCCTCCAGGGGCTCTTTGAACATTGGCTCCTTGCGGAACACCTCCAGGAAGGCCTCGCGTTTGCGCAGCTTGTCGAATTGTTGCAGGCACCGGTCGAATAGCTGTGGATAACAATGAAATACTTAAACAGAAAATGTCTCTTAGGTAATTATATATATGTATGTTGGTAATAACTTTTTGGTGCAGTTGCTAGTGACCGATACCGATAAGAGGAGAGACAAGCATTTGTGTGACAAACAGGTGTTTGCTCTGTGCCTGATTGTGGAAGAAAAAAGAACCCAAGAAAAACTAAAAGTCGAACCATAATCAGATAGTTCACTGTTAGGAACGTTATTAAAAACAACGATCACATCCGGGCGTCTGATACGCTAGGACTCAAGCGGCACGGGCTAAAATTATATTGAGTCTACAGATTCATCATGCGAGATAGCTAAAGACAACACTACGCTGTCGCCCCAATGGCCTTGATAGGATTATGCCATCGTCACATACAACCGTATATAACATATATTGTATTATTTTACATCATTCTCCTCCATGCAACGAAATGCCCAATGTAAATGACGGCGCGGTGAGCACTTACGGAGCAGATGTTGGTGTGATTGGCGAGCAGCAGGCCGGACACCTTGTGCGACGCGTGCACGTAGGGCGAGCGCCGCGACAGCGCCACCTGGATGGACGCCGGCCCCCACGGGATGAACGACGCCAGTTTGCGCTCGCGAATTCGCTGCAGCGACTTGTGCACCTGCGACGGATCCACTTCGCCCTGCCGACGTGCATATACATGTTCTAATTTTTTTTCAATCAATGGTCCTGAGTCTTTGTCGTCGTTGACGAGGTATAAGCGATAATAAATTTTATGCGCACATATGATGACCGGCGCTCATTATGCACTATGTTGAACCCTATCATATCCAGAAATTAATTTCCATAGATCGCCCTATATTTATTAGCGTGTGCATGTCTGTGCCAATGGGTACGAGCGAACGTGATGTCGTGCGTGAGTCCATGTGTGTGTGTAATGACACTGTGTAGTTATTGTATTTACACCAAGTGACCATTGGAACCAAAGAAAATATTTTTACAGTGGTTTAACTAACAATATACAATATAGATACAAGAACAGCATAGTTGTCCGTCGTCATCTGCATCT
This sequence comes from Oxynetra stangelandi, assembly GCA_018239345.1. NCBI lineage: Eukaryota > Metazoa > Arthropoda > Insecta > Lepidoptera > Hesperiidae > Oxynetra > Oxynetra stangelandi. The sequence continues at coordinate 14,453 of DVPR01000291.1, forward strand.
GACCTGCCTGTGGGTTAAAATAATTTTTATTTTTCGATAAATAAATCTCGTTCCTGACAAAATATCAATGTCAAAAAATATAGGAATATGTATTGACTTGTACTGTAAATATGATAAGTAATCACACCAAGTTTTACATCTACTCAATTCAACCCTTGTTACAACTTGTGTCTAAAATGATAAACAGACAAATTCCCCATATACACATAAAACAATTGGATGTCTTGCATAGTGGTTAAGCTTACCTGAATAATGTTGAGTATGGATATATAGCAGTGATGGTTGTTACGGTCCGGGCTCAGTGACACCATCATATTCTTGGGCTGCAGCAGTCTCTGCATCACATCTAACACGGTGGTTTTGCGGATCTTTGGCGCCTAGATATAAAAAGCATTTAAAACAATAAACTTCACATATGGAATTGAAATAATATCAATTCAACACACACCAGAAATTGATATGATGTAATCCATAAGATCTAAGATTTAACTGGCAGCCTTCGTAGATCATATTACTAAAATTTTATGTGTGGATTAAAACAGTCCAATACCGTATTGAGTTCGTGGTCGGCGGAGAGCG
>DVPR01000292.1:0-15025 GCA_018239345.1 Oxynetra stangelandi
CCGGCCTCGCTGATTAGTAACAACTTTGGAACCGCACGATTAGATGTGAAACGAACAAATTTAATACGGTTCTATTATTCAACGCCTCCCAGGTTATCGAGGAATGGCGCGGGTACAGAAGATTCATATTGATTCATTAAATTATATCATTCTTATTAATGCTTTATTGTTTTTCATAAAACACATCACTCTCTTTAGATATATTATTTACATATAACTTCGAAGCTCGTCGTGGAAGTATTTCCATTAGTAGATAAATGTCAATAACACTTCATACTTGTTTCATATCTTTATTATAAACGTACTTATCAAAAATGAACAATGAAATACGTTTTTCCAACCGTTTGTCGATAAAATAAAGCGTCATTATATTACTGAAACATTTTATAAATATTTATTATTACTTTTCTATATATGACGTAACTACAGCCGCTTTATTGATAGCTGACGATATAAAAATATATAAGCGAATTTTACAAAGTGATATAGTATTGCCTGTAATTAAAACCCGAGCATTAGGTTGGTTTATGAGGGAAAATTATAAGTTGTAAAGGCTTATATGTAACAAGTTTTACGCCAAAGTGTGTTATTCACAGCTGGCAGGCTACGAATGCACCTGCATGAATGCTCTCAGTTAAATGCTTGTAAACTTATATGGCGGATGATTTTACCTGCGCTATGGAGGGCATTATCTGCAAATTAATGAATCTGATGCAATTTATACAGTTTTATATATCTAATCACAATTCAACTTTAATAACTGCGTACGGTCCCGGTTATTATAGCTTTTTAATACGATGTCAATTATCCGATTCATTTTACTGTTATGCATTTGAATAAACCTGATGATAATCTTTACGAAACATAAAACGTTCGCTTGATAAAAACCAGATCGTCCTGTAGCAAATGTAAGATGTACTGTACTGAGTTCGATATTAAAGCATAGCAAAACGTCTGCTCTATTTACAACTGATCCTGGATTTATGAATGAAAGCGCTGATGTGATACTTGAAATGTTGCACTGAATTACTCGTATTTGGGTTACAGTGAGTTCATGTCCACCACATTTCTCCGTAGATTTTTAGCGCAAAATAAATCATAGCAAGTTCAGTCCATCGTTAACGAGAGGATTCTGTAAGAGAATTTAATAAATTTTAGTATCGAATGAGTTGTATATAATTTAATTATATTGTATATATCACATTGTATTATTTAAAAAAACCAAGTAAATAAAGTCATTACCGGCACGAAAATGGTGAAATAAGGACATTTATCTTTCACAATCTCAGATCTACGGCAGCAGTAACTTCGACTATAAATAAATCAAGTTATTCTTTACTGTAGACAATAGGTCCTACTCGTACATTACCCGGATGTATAATAAAAAAAATTATATTAATAAATATATTGTAAACATGCATAATCTAACATCCAATTTTAATAATATTAAACACTATTTTATACTAAACGTAAAAAGGAAAAAAATTTGACGATTTTCTTTTATAATTCCAAAAATTCTATTTCACATATATTTTTCAGTTAAAACCGCAAGTAGTAGTGGCAAAGAAATATATAATTAAACGATATCGTGACGAAACAATCTTCGCTACAAGTGACTTATCGTCGCCGGCGGAGTCGTGTTCGGCGATCGGGTCATTCCGTGACCGAACGTATTTCGTTTTCCAATTAATGAAGATGATATTATAGGTTCCATTCGTCGTTATTGAGATGGATGACCGGCTGGAGTGAAAGGAATTGGTATATTATACAAAATTAACTTGGATACGAATTTACTGGAAATTTTTGTTCCTATATAATTACATCTTGGCAAATTCCACACACGGATACCGATTCAAAAGTAGGCACTTTAATAGTTTCAGTGATATATTAATCAGACGGCTGATAAACTAAATACATACATTTCAAAATATATAGATATTTTTTACACATGATACTTGTAGGTTTACCTTAAAAAATATCTACTCATATCCGTTAGGTGGGTCTTTGTCGTGTTCCTTGAATATATCAATATACATCAAAAATAATAAAATCGAAAGAATAAGAATTTTTTTCAGACGTGTTTATCGACCTTTTGAACATTTTACCTATGTATGTAATAACGTCTTCAAACTCTATTGTAACTTGTTTCGTAAGTTCTTTTCAACTAAAATTTTGTACGCAATTATTCTGAGGTGGTTATGTTGCGAATTCAGCTGTTTGTTTATATAGCCGTGCACATGTTACAACAATCACTTACAAATCTGCGCTAGTGCAGCGTTACATTAAAATGTGAGATCCAGACTTAATAGTCACATGTAATTGCATTGGATTCTATTCACGGATTTTATAAGACAATATATTATGGATTAAATTCAGTTGTTATTGGAGAAATTTTAATATATTGTTTGTTTGAAACTATATTTCACGCTGAAATTGCTTTGATGTAAATGGTATCTTCTGTCTTAATGGGCACTTTTATCATCAACGTTACAATCGGTAATGTAATATTTATATGGCCAAATGTGATGAAGTGAATTTTTAGTAGTAATTGATAATTAAGTCAAAGTCGTCCTTAATGTATAAAATCGCCAAACGATAAAATATATCAGTTTGAAAACAACAATTTAACACTTCGAACACAGTACTTTAGTTAAAACAGTTTTGAGTTGAGTACGTATAGTTTGCTTAAATTTGAAGCTATAGTAATACTCGTAGTTGCCTTTCAAAGCGTCTAGCTGCTTAATGTCAGATACCCGTAGAAGTCAAATCGACGACACTTCATGGAGTAAAGGGCACAATTTGCGTCACTTTACTAGTGTGACTTCTGACATTAAAACTACTGTATTAATCATACTCACTTTTGCAATTCTGCATATTTGCAAGTATCTAAACATTTTAGAAGGAAGTTACGTACTCACAAGTGAAAGTAAACAGGAAATAAGAACACAGAAAATATTAATATGTGAACAGAAATGTTATATGAACAAGAAATGTATATATTGAGATCATTTCTGGTCAGAAGCCTCTTCTTAGCATCTCTACTGAAATCGGTTCTGGGTCGTCTGAATCCAACAACATCACGCTGTCTTCCTTAAGATGTCGGACATCACTTATCTATATATATCCTAAATATTTGATACAGAATAATATCAAATACGGTTTTTAGTCTTCTTAAAATGTCATAAAATTTATATAATATTCACAGTCAATTCGTTATGTCCTGATATCAGAGTAGTTCAGGTTACGAATATTTCTTCGCTGCATAATTTAGATCTACGCGCGTTTGTTTAACATAGGAATATGGTGATAACCGCACCGGTGAGTAGCCCCCGTCGAATGCATTCTGCCGCCTTTATAATGGCCTGCATACATTTCGAACGTGTGCGCTTGCTTACGCGGCATGAGCTTTCAAATTCAAATTATTTTATTCATTATAAGGAAAACATAGATATACTTAATGAATGTCATAATTATTGATAATCGTACCTCGGCTTTGTGCGCCCTTCGGGCTATCGTTTCCCTTATAAATACCAGATACATACGAATTATGTAGAATAACAGTTGATAAAGGTCCTTAATTCCAGTCGCCTACCAAAATATTTATAATACACAGCTATTTTTATTACTTTCTATAATAAGTATTAACATAATTATGTAAATCACTGTAGCAGCACCACAGTACGATTATCTCTGAGGTTGTAGCTATGGATAAATAGACAAGTGCAAAGTTACTTAATTTATATAAATGTCATGTTCATTATAAATTTACTAATCTTCATAAGGCATTAGCACATCTTGTACGACATGTACTATTTAAATGACATACAACTCTTTTGTATCTAACAGAAAATTCGTCCTATAAACTGAGGATAAAGCAAGAATTGGGTTACACGTAAACATATATAAAATGATAATACTCTTCCCCAGTCTGACTATATAACAAATGACCACAATCCATTTTGTGTAGCGGCTTAGAGAAGTGAAAGCCAAACTTGTGCCTCAAGGCGCATATGATCCTGCCGAGCGCATAATAATAACACAGCCAATTCCCTCACGAGGCGGGCGCATGCTAGGACCGCAGGAAACTAGTTCCATATAAAACAGATAGTGAGATTGAATAGTATTGACGAGCAATAAGAAGTGCGCGAGGGATCCATTGTGAGACGGCCTTGGTGCCCCGCGGGACCAGGCCTCGTTCTACGTGGGTGGCGACGCACCAGCGGACTGTGACTGACTCTACGATATGTGACTATGATATTCTGCTATTTGATAGCACTGATTAAACACGGGCTCATGTTGCATAGAAACGAGTCTAATATATTATCCTACATGCACGGCAGATCGTGAGTAAATATATTAGTGGCAGTTTTGTTTGTATGATAAATTGATACATATAAACATTTTCTTTCTGACAGTTGTCAATAATCACGGTACGAATAATTCGCTGTGCATTCTAATCCGAATTGATTAATTCCTGAATTATTAGTCTAATAAGATAGTCAATGTAAGTATTTGTTCATGAAAGGAATTAAATTTTTTGAATTATTAATAAGTGTAAAACTAAGTGCACTAGTTTTTACAATGAATTTCCGCTAAGACAAACATCAACAGCTTTAGAATTGTAAGACCGAATAAAGGTTTTTATAAAAAAAAAAAATTGTAAAATATATGTTTAAAGAAAATATTGATTTTTGTCATTTGTGATGACAATTATTTTTAAACTATATTGAATGAAATTGTGGCTTACTAACAAGAAACCCTTGAGATAGTGCGAGTATATAAATATACCCATGACCTCGAAGCATTGAACGCCCGAACAGGCTTCTTCGCTTCGTCTTGCAAGTGAAATGAAAAAAAATTATAAAATCGAATTCCATTATCATCACTGTTGATAACTTTTACTTCGTACACTGACACACGAAAATACTTTATTTAAAATAATTCGCATTATTTTGTATGGAATATTTTTTCCTGCCTTTTTCTGCCATTTGACTATCAATATAACATTATTTTGTGGCGAACGAAGTGCTGGGAAGTGGATTATTTATCGGAAAAAAAACTCCACAAAACTTATTTTAGACTTATGGCATTATAAAATTAAATTTATGTACATAAAATTAATAGTCCAACTTTTTACCGACACCCATCGAGGCGGGTTTGTGAAGACAAGTTTAAAATATACATATAAGAACATTTGTAGAAGTGAATAAAGTAAAAAAAAAACAGATGACACACGATTCGCAATTGCAAAACGTAAATTTCATTTAACTACCTCCTGTAATGATTATTGTTGGCATATGTGTAATTCGATATAATTAAATACCTTCGTAAGGAATTTCGTAGCTGACGGCGGATCACATTACGCTCGGTTGTACTTTCGAAATGGTACCGTATGGTTTCTTAGTTGCTAAGAGATATACAAATAATTCAACGGTCCTACAATTTGTCTATTTTCATTTTGAAATTAATAATTGAATATATTTTGCATGGTCTTATTCACTCACACAGGTAATATTAAACTATGATGACGATATTCTATCACAAAAGAAAATTAGATATTATAGTTTTTTAAATTTAAACTTACTCTGCTTTCTTTAAAATTAAATAGGGATACAGAAATAATAATAATAAAAAACGCTTTAAATGTAACTTATACTTCACACTTGGTAGGATAAAAGTTGAACAAAAATTTTGGTGCGCGGTGTCATGAAATAAATGACATGTACATATTGTATTCCTAAGCATATTTCTTCTGTCGTCATTTCTCGGAAAAGCCAACTCAACAGCGAGTATGTAAAGCAACAATCAAGAAAGTAAATTCGAAAACAATGCGGCACAATAAATAGAAGTCGAACGTAATACGCTGCAGGAAAGGAAGGTCCTGAGGTCACGACTTTGAGAAGGACTCGCAAGGGCGCTCGCAGTATCAACGCAAAAGTAGCACAACTGGTTCCACGTATCATTGTATACGCATCGAGTCCTAAGGGATCATTATTGTTTTATTTAAACTCGACCTGCCTGATCAATAGATAATCGCTTGTTACATTGCTTTATCGAGCATCCTTTTTAATACGAACGGTATATAATCAGTGAGTACTATACATACAAAAAAAATGCAGAAAATATCGACAGTATTGAACAGATTGATGTGTCTACTGTCTTCTCAGAAATATTTTACAACTAAGCTTCATCCCGATGCAGTGAATTCTTAGGAAACGTTTATCTATTAAATTATTTATTCGATTATATCGACCTCCGTAAGAAAAAGTTTATTTCTAGTTCTAGACTAGATCATATATTACGCGTACCGGGTGTACCAAATACCTACTTGTTCAAGTTCAATAAAGATAAGGATTCAAACCAAGTTACGAGCGGAATGTTGCACGCAATCGCTCCTCAGGATTTAGACTCGTCGCATACTCATAGAAGGACTCAAATACACGTTTCACGTTATAGTCGAAAGGTATTTATTTTAAAAACAACATGTCTCCTATCATACAAGAAAAACTATACGAAAAATTATCTTAAAATATAGTTTTAAATGGGTATATTTATATGATCTTTCGTTGGAAATTGAAAGCTAGTATGGAGACCAAAAGCAGAAATTTACAATATGTAAACAAAGCGACAATAATAATATTTGTGTGGATATGAATCAATTGTGTGAATAAGATAAGTTTTCTTTCGAAAATATTTTCTGAAGCCGTAAAAATATTGACTGGTATTCTAAGATTATATTTCGTACAGTGTGAGAAACTTATGACCAACGAATCGATATTAATTTACTAAGGTTTAAACATAAACCACAAGTTCGCAAAGCGTGTCATATAAAGCCACTGCAATCTGATGGCTTCTTAAGAAGTATTTTGGTGTCGATGTATCATTAAACTTTCAATTGCAGACGGGGAAGCCCGACCCTGTGCCCTCTGGGTAGGTATCATATGACTCAGATTATTCAATTCAAACTTGATAGCTTATCTTTTATGCATAAACTTTATGCGTATCTGCGTAGTATAAATAAAACGCAATAACGTTTGTCCCAAATTTCCATGAGTCAATGTTAATATTATATTCATTTCGAAAACGTATACAAATTTCATCGTTCAACTTTGATATTTGGAAAAAGGTCAGGTAATAAATAAGACGAAGATGTCGTCACTTGTTAAGTATAGTGTTTAAACTTTTCAAGTGAAGTATTTCGCCTCATGAATCAATTTGCAACAGACAATATTTCGTTACAGACAAGTGAGTCATTGGACGCTACCGGTGTATATTTCTGGATCGTCTGAGAATCACTACAAATGCAATGTCTCATGTTCTCTCGTTCCTTTTTGTTGTATGTGGGCAAATTATATAAATAAAAATATCTACTGAACATCACCGCCTTAGAAGAGCGTAGGCGAAGACACGGTTTATTAGTTAACAACAGTAAATATTTTGTAACAGCTTATGTATTGTACTACATATTCAAGTCAACGTCAACAAGTTAAATTGTATCAGTTAAATCATACATATGCTATTAACAATCTTTGGGTATTTGCTTTGACAGAAAGTAACTGTGCCTTATCTCGTGACCCCTTTTCCCATAAGAATGCTTTGTAGGTTATAGCGCAGCCGTTTCCCGTCGTTAAACACAATGCAAAATATTTTGTTCCCTAAGAACAAATAATCTCGAGCTGCGGAAGAATCAGCGAGGGGAGTCTTCATGGATTGTTGATATCATTTATTTCGTAGGCGTTTCTTTAGCAAACAAGGACGTTGCATAAATTTATATTATGAGCTCAAATTTTCCTGTGTAGTTGGCGTCGGTATATACATCTTAAATATATCTGGGGAAGTCGTAGTGGGGTCGTGGGAAAGGACGAGGGGTTTATTAGACGTTGTTAACGGTAACGGAAGTAGAAGACACACTTAAGAAAATGCCTAGTTCACTGCAAACTTAAACGAGACGGACGGGGTTGAACGGCCAAGGGACGCGAGCTTTACATATAATTAAGATGCTGCCATTCGAAATTACCCAAAATCTCTTAACGTGCCCCGAATTAGAATACCCGTTTCAATATTAACTCAAAGAACATTAAAATAAGATTTTCGGTAGAGATGCACTGCAAAGTAATCCCTGTTAGTAAACCGAGGGAACGGAAAACTTTACAAAATATTGTGTTATGTAATAATAATATAAATAATATATTAATTTGCAAGCTCAAAGTATAATCAGTATGCATAACTACAGCTCAAAAGAAAATTAAATACAAAAACAAATACTCTATTCGTTCAAAGATAAACTGCTTAGAATACCTGTCAATGGTTGAAACAACATATACATATGTAGATACACTCCGGCACATTTTGCTTAAGTGAAGTGTTATGCAAAATGTAAATCGGGGCGATAAATTAGGATGCGGCAACAAAAATGTCTTATAAAGTTCAGAAAGCTTAAACTTCGCCGCATATGGCTGCAGGTTATTGCTGGGGGAAGGGACGGTTTATACGATTATGGGACGGTCAAATACACATCAGTGATATCAAAACCTCTCGTGGGCCTACGTTAAAACGGCGGACTGTCTAGTTTTAAAGACCGCTTTATTTTAGCATCCATTAGATATTCCGAGAGCAGCCGTTTTAATGTCGGTCAATTGGATGATTTTCTAAATTACCCTACATTTTCAGTTGGATACAATTAACACAAGTGTTTCCTTATTTCGAGAAGTGGCAAAACTTTTCAAGTTTAATACTTCTTAAGGCAAGCTGTTCAAGTTCCTAATGTCGGAAATAAGCCCATAACTTTTCAAGTTATCGATGTGAAGTAGGTACTTCCAGAGAGTTCTTGAGCATTGGCTTCATTTGCAACGGCCGTGAAATATTTTCAATAAAAATAGTTTTTAAAGGTTGTAAACTGAGAACAAATTACGTGAGAGCAATAAAAGCGACGCTTTTATAGCTGACACGATTTAGTATGGGACACCATCGACACGTTCGTGGACATAAAATAGGGGCCCAACTGTTTCCGACGGACGTATTGGGCATCGGGTTTAAAATATTATTAACGGCAAGGATATGGTAAACATAAGAAAATGCGTGTTTGTTTTAAAATAATGTACCAAAGTTTACAATTAAAATAATGTGCTTAAGTTTTTTATGTAAAATGTAAGTAACAATATATGAATGAATTTATAGCCGAAATAAATAATAATAACAATAATATCTTGGACCAATTTCACACACGGCCATTTGATCCTAAAGTAGGCACTTAAATAGTGTCTGTATCATGGTACTTACGAAGATATTTTTTTACACCCAGACACAGAACAGATGTTTGTGCTCACCACAAAATCTTAGTCCTGGGAGGGAATCGAACCCTTGACCCCGGCGCAGAGTTAGTGAGCTATTAATATTTTTAAAAGGAGATTATAGCAAAAAACACATTTAAAGGCGCTTTACAAGGTGAAACTGAAAAATAGTTAATATTGTATTATTGGGATAATGAATAAAAGATAATTGAATGTAACCGAGAAAAGTTTGTCCATTTTATAGAAACAATAGATTAAAAATATGTATATACATAGCTACAAAACATGCTATAAATATAAATATTAAGAGTGTTACGTTCTTCCAACATAATAAGAGGCTTACCAAACAAAATTAACTCAAAGTACCGCGTCACGGTATAATTCTTGTGTTGGAAGGCGTTCTTATGCCAAGTCTGTTATATCGGCTACGTGTATTACAACTGCACAACAATGTTCGTACAAGAAGCACGTATCAGCGGTTAGTTTACCCCAGCGCATAGTTTAGTGAATATTCAATGATACAGCGCGACATTTTTCTTGATACAAGCAAATGCCACCGAGGTAATGGCTCTGAAAGAATCGTTTTTGAGACCGTATTTTCACATCAATAGCATCCGGATTTTTACCCAGTCACCGGAATTTTATCGAAATTGAGCACGTTCTCCTTCCTGACATAGTTTTATCATTGCAATGCGGGTGTAGTAATTATTTGTATGACTATTTTCTTTTGGTATTTATTCTTAGTTCGTTATTCTTAAGTTATCATCGACTGACCAATAACGAAATGTGGGTTACCAAAATTAAAATAATGGTATATAATTACGTTGTTTTGAGAATTTAAAAATATGCTATCTCTTCTGTCATATACATAACTTAATTGACACCGAATGTGATGTATCGCTTAAGAATTTGGGTGTTAATAAAAAAACGATTTCAATGGACACAGTAACGCCTTACTCAGTAAAACGTGGCGAGTTGTATTCTAGATTTTTGCCGCCCATCATTTGGCATTACTGTGCAAATTAATTCATTTTCATATTTATAAAACCAATGCCACAACCGTGGATCCAGAATTCACTGCTGCTTAAGACTTGTTCACACGAAAGTTTATATGTCAATTGCTATTTAATTTAATTATTTGAATAAAATTAAATTTGAGACAACCTTTCGTAATTACTTCTTAAGTAATCGAAGTGGCTACAGTTGCAATTAAGCTTTTCATTGACATACAAAAAGGCAGTGAATGAAAGCTAGTAGTAATGACTTCAAATAAAACTATTAAGTGGAGAAGAAAATTTTAATTAGCTCTACATATATAGAATGCATATTCATAAGGGTTTCTACAGAAACGGGTTTGAGATCATGCGATGATAGAGTATCCATCTACGGCTAATTTATTAATCAATTTACAAATAGCGGATAGAGATGTAAAACTGTTGATAGATAGTGCCTGTAACTCTGCGGGCAATTACTTTACATTACAGACTTGTTTTATCGTGTGCATCGACTCTACCTCAACATGTTGTATATGCTTTAATTTCTCTCATTATCCCAGGTTACGAAAGCGTCTAATCGAGTACCAATAAAGATAATTAAGTGGCGAACGAGCCGTCACAGTCAAATTACATTCGTGGACACCGATTTCCGATTAAATATAATCCTGACGTGATTCTAAGTAAAACGTCCGTATGCGGAATTAATTCTAAGAATTTCTGATGTAGCGATAAAACTGGTTCTCTAGTGCTCAAGATATCAGAAACATTTAGGTACTATTTTGTAGTTGCTTCTGAGCAATTAGTACGTAATTATTGCTAGCAAATGAACAATTATTTATATCATATACCTACCTAGCTCTTATATACGATTAGTTAATTTACTGTGCGCTTCGGGCAAACGATCTCAGAGGTTCTAGCTGGAGTTGTATCAAATGAATGCTTACTTATGCAGGACTCGCTTTTGGGATAAAAACAATGCTGTTTCCACGCACAAAAGGAACCTCACCAATTGTGAGATGCAGTGCGCGCGGAACGCCCTAGATATGCTTGCAGTAAACATAATAATAATATTTTTATTCTTTCAACTGAGTATTAAATTCTAGTAGGTATACCAAAAAAGCTTTTTATACTAAAATGTAATGAATAGAAGCGTCCATGCTATAAATAACTTTAAATAATAATATTTCTAATATCTAAATCAGTTCTACATTATCGTTTATCATATAAAACTGATGGAGCAGAAGGAACATTTGATGACACAAAATTATAGACTACCTAATTTTTCACCTAGTTTAAATTTCCTTTAGAAGAAAAAAAGAAGTACCAAGTTGACATTTCATTAAGAGGAAACAGAACAATCAATTTATCTAATACATTGCGCAGATGTTCACGTTATTCATAATTAGTTCGCCGGTGGTGAGCCGTTTGAAACATTCTTGCTTAGTCGAAGATTTAGACGCCAGCCTTACGCGACTAGTCAGTTGCAGGAGTAATGTGTTTTACTGCCACGCCGCCGTGGTAATTACGCAGAGATTCAAGATTTACTCGTTAACTTTCCCAATCAAATGAGATTAATGCCTGCAATGATTATAATCTAACCTCTAGACGCTGTTTCCAATTGCACACGCTGTTTTCGTTCCTCTGATACAATTATATTATAATGGGAGTATATACATATGCATACATAGTATATAGTGATCTATTAGCTTACTTCTGTTTCTGTCTCATAAAAACTTCATAGACATCTTTTAGCTATTCGCTGCAATGATCTCGTCTTCCCTTAACGCATTTATGATAGAAAGGGACAAAGTATTAAAAACGTTAAAATTCAAAAATTTTGCGCTCGTGAATGAAAATGTTAAATCGTTTATTGTGCAGTAACAAGTGCTCGAAATGGGCTCGTGGAGGCAAGCCATCCCGCTGTGACATCCATTTTATTCCAATTAAGATATGATTTACGATACGATTGACCTGTTGTGCTTAGAGACCCTTACTGTTGAACCGAGGATTGCTGCTTCGATTCTGTGGTGAGCACAGAAAAACATTTGTGGGATGAGAAAAAATATTTGCTCTTTTTCAGCGTGGAAAATTATCTTTTTAATTATATATTCACAAATGTATAATATGTACATACTCTCGCTAGTGTAGAATCGAATGGCATCATGTGAATATGTCCGAACAATTTATTATTCATTTTACATAATATTTGGGCTTTTTTTATCGACATGAAACATCATCATTACAGTATAATAAAATTCAATCAAACCCATCTTTTTTAAATGTACCCCGCATTTTGCAGACATAATAAAATTAAAAAACTATCGAGATTAACACCGAGATTTGTTAAGTAAACTCGTCACGAGGGCGAAACTCGAAGAACAGGACACGGTAGCCCGTACGCACGTCCAGTCTTTCAAAATATGATACATGTCTTACCCGCAATACAAGTTTCTTAAACTCGTGTGAAGCTGTAAGTCAATACAAATTTATGTGATGTTTACCGTTGCGTCACTACACAAATTGGCCCCGTTGAACCAAAACGCGGGGAAGATTCATTGGTATCGGCACACGTAATTAATTCGCTAGAGCCTACAGCCCCCTACAGCAAAGCGGGCAATGGATAATGTGCGTTATTTAAATTCCACGACGAAAGAAACGCCTTTAAATTCAATGGACGTATTTACATTGAATGTTGCCGAACGGTGGCACGTACTGTTGAATTCGCGAAATATTCTCCGTCGATATCATGTACTTCCAATATACATATACACAATAAGTCGCTACATGTGTCATGATGAGTCATACTGTAAGTACTTGAAAAATATTATTTAGATAGCTTCTGCAACGTTCATCTATAATTAGTAAATATTACATTTCATTAGCATGTAATATTTACAATCTAAATTTGCTGTAGAGCCTTAAGATGTACTCGTACTGAGTCAGTATTTGAATTGATATGCTCAAATTAAAATGCCTATGTACAATAAAAGATTAAAACATTAATTTTTTTTTTTTCACAATTTTTGTTTTCCCAATAGTATTTACGACACATGTACTTACATACGAGTATACTGTAGCGTACAATATTAAGAAAAATATGAGTAACAAAACGCTTTTTTTTATATGTAATTTTTTTCGGATTCTGACAGCAGGTTTCGATTGATCGGTAATTTATCGAAATAGCCTACTTGTCCTAGATTCCTACCGGTAAAGTTCTGCTCAGGCGAGCGCATTGAAATATGATATATGGTAAGTCGGCGAGATGTAATAAAATCGCTACCGCGGAATCGATTTCAACGAATCGCTTTGCCATTAAAGTCCCAGGTTGACGTCGCTATATGGCAACTAGAATTTATGTCTACGTTGCTGCAGCTCTATCGAGGAATAAAATGTAAATGCGTCGTATTTATGTAAATAATAAATTACACTTACATAAATCATACAAAGCGTTGGAAATAGAAAAAAACATTTTTGAGCCCTTTTCTATAGTTTCTAGATTATGTTTTGTTACCATTTATGTTAAAAGTGCTCTTTGAAACTAGCGAACAACTACTAGTTGCCGGAGACCTCGCTGTTTTAAACTTCCTTTATTGTCTTTATTATTCATATAAGAGAATCAGATGATTATCACTGGAATAAGATAACTGTGTGCGAATATAAAAGTCAATCGTCTAATGAGAGGCTACAGTTTAGATTAGGATATTTAATAGTTAATAGGTTCGCAGCTTTCAAATTAATCAAAATCCTTTATAATTGGGTGACTACTACTACTAACTTGCTACATTTTATACATGTATGTATATGTTGAAAATAATTTGAACACCCTAAATAATATGACTGTAAAGTAACCTCAATATTTTCTTCGATTTACGTACTCCTTGATGGGGAAGAGGAATACATAACATTTGTAATTGATTATACTTTATCAATATATCGCTAGTTGATCGCATTAAACGTACAAGAAACTATAATTCACAATTATCTATCACGTGAGTGTAAGTAGAATATATGCCTACAAATTAAGGCTAACAACAATTTACCCACTAACATGCTTCGGTATCGTTCTGAAGCGATGTCATTTCATAAAATACATATTATAGTATTTTGTATTTCTACCCTGTAGCGTACATCTTAAACTTGTGACTCCTCCGCATCGAGCTTTCCACACCACATTCACCGGATAATAAAATACGAACTTTAATAATGATATTTCGCGGCAGAGAACACGGGGATAAGAGAAAACAAAAATGACTCTGTAAACAAACCACTCGGAGAAAGCTAGCTAGGTCGATTCACAAGTACCAGTTGAATAATTTTAGTATCTCCGCCAATTCTGAATAATAAACAATTTTCCATTTATTAATTAAATTATATTGCTTACATCATCGAGTCTGACTTCACTGGTCGTTGAATAAAATGCAAGTAAGTGTATTATAAAACAAATCAATGGGCTTAATAGTGAATTCGTGAACAGCAATATGATAAATAACGATTTAGTCACGGAGCTTTCCTTCTATTGATTTAAGAAATCCTACTACAGTTGTAACTTAGATGAGCTTTTTATTTTTATTTAATTAATTCTAAGAAGCAAATATTAACAAGTTCAGTGGCGACATTACACGAATTGATAATTCAAATTCTAATTCTTTTATTCATTGTACGGTACACACAGATACACTTAATGAAAGTCATATATTGATAGTCGTACCTCGGCTTTGTGCGCCCTTCGGACTATAGTAG
>DVPR01000293.1:0-15009 GCA_018239345.1 Oxynetra stangelandi
CTATTTTTTTGTTTTCAAAAGTCGTATCTACTTTCCATATCTTTTTTTCAATCTTCATAACCAGTGATCATTGTTGGTTGTATCCCTTGAACATTATATCAACTTACTTCGGGTGATGAATAAGTATTGATTTTATCAGGGGGAGCAGGATACATATTATACATTAATAAATCGCGTGAATTCATTACTTTTTTATTAAATTCACCTTTAATAATTGGTCGACCAATAACAGGCATATCAAAAAATATCGGATTACCATAAAATTTAACTGCCATTGCTCTAACCCCTGGGTCTTTTAATAAAACATCATCTAATTCAACAATACCTTTATTTAATTTTTTATCATAAGTTATTTTAGGAAAACAATAACCTTCACCTGGGGCACTTGTTTGAATAAATTGTCGCACTGATAAACCACTATTACTAATTTTGTCATTAATACTTGAAAAGGTAATTTCTTGTCATAAGAAATCGCCATCTTCTACTGAATAATAATTAATAACATTAGATGGATATAATCATTGTCTATCTTGGGGAGCAGAATTAATATCACCACCCCCAATATTTAAGCCACGGTCATTAAATACAGTATAAAAATTATAATAATCATTAATATTTAATTTATCGACATCTTCATCTAAAATTAATAAAGTATATTGTCTTTCGGTTGATTGTTGAGTAAATACTTGTTCAAATTTAGCCTCACTAAATTGAATTGAACTTCTATCATCAATTATATAAGCATCTCAATATTTACCAACCTTAACTTCTTTTGTATAAAAATTATCTGCTTTATTATCATTATTCATAAAATAACTTAATTTATATTGATTTAAGTATTCTAACATTTTATTAACATCATAAATGTTTTCACTATCAATTAATTTTCAATAAACATTATTATTTTCATCTTTTAATTTTATCGCAAAAGGTGTTTCATTATTGGCTCATATTGTTGAGTCAACTGGTTGTTTATTAAAATCATCAATTGTTAAGATATTAATTTCTTCACCTTTATATTTTTGTACTATTTTTAAACTATCTTGTCATTGTGCAATCGTACTTTCCATATTATCAAATATGCGTGAATAACTACCATAATCACTGGGTTTAGCATTATTAGGTTTTCACCCTGTTTCTGTATCAGGAATATATGAACTATAAACATTAAAAGGAAATACCATTCAATGTCTATGTTCTTTTATACTTTCTCTTATATCTATTGCAGTAGTACCTGCTCTTGTTCTTAAATATGCCATAGCGGCTGGACTAATTGTCATTTGTTAATTCTCCTTAATTTCTGTTCTACCTTGGATAGCATTTTGATTATTACCATTTTCATCATATTCTAGTAATTTATTATTATGTTCTATTTCTTTTGCTTGCATTTTATCTTGTCATGATTCTATTTTTTCTAAATATTTTGCTGCTTCTAATTCATCAATATTTTCATATTCAGTAATTGCTCTTATTGGTTCCATTGTGCCATTATCTAATCTAGCAGTAATTAGTTCATTTTGTCGCATTTGGTCAACTAAACTAGCACTAACAAAATCAAAACCGTATTCTCGTTCACCAACACCATCTCATAAACCATAATATTTTAAAACAGTATCAAACATTTTAGTATAGTATTGCTTACGATATGCTTGTAAATATGCTTGTTTTTCTAAGTCTTTTGTTTTAGTTAATAATGATTGTGTTTTATTTTGGTCATTATCTGATTTATCACCAAAAGGACTAGAAAAATGACATGCTAAATATACTTGTTCAATAATAGATTTTTGATCTTCAGTATATGTTTCTAATGTTGGTGTACCTTGTACTACTTGTAAAGATTGGGATAATTGACCATCTACGGCTGATTGACCTGATTGAATAAAAATATCATCAAAAGCATCTTGTAATACTTTTTTATTGCCTTTATTGTAAGCGGTCATTAAATCATCATCTAATATTCCATATCAGTGCGTACGATTTGCTCATCGTTCTTTTGATTTAATATTAAAACTATCTTCTAAATCAAATTGTAATTTATAACAATTTGCCATTGTAGGTCATGGATTTAAAGTAGTTGATGTAGATAAAAATAAAGGGTTAGGTTCATTAATCATTTCTCAAAAAGGTACTATACCTAATTTATTTTTAAATTCTTGTATTAATACAGGTCTAACATCATCTTTAATTTGTGTTTTACTTTGTCCAACAACTACTTCATTATTTTTAGGTCAACCTTTAATAACTATTTTATCTTTGGTACAAATTAAATTTAAAATAAAACCACTATCTGATTGATGATAATTTAATCAAATATCAGCGCCTTGTTCAATTTCATTTATTTTGCTTACTCTTGATGTAAAATTAAATGGATTAATTCATAAATCAATATTGCCATCTGATGTTTCTAATAAACCAAAGATAGTTTTACCCATTAAACTTGCTGTTAATTCATTTTTATCTAATTTTTCTTTTATTTTATAAGTTTCATATCATCAATTTAATTTTTGTAATATATCTTCTCTATGTGATTTAAATAAAATATCTTTACCATTTACTAATCGCATTTGATGGCGAGCAATAATATTTGCTAAATTAATAGTTCAATCATAATTATAAAATTTTAAAACACTATTAATATCATTTAAGTTTGGTAAACTAGGGAAAGTATTATTCATTGTTATTTTGCTCCTTTAATTTTAAGATAAGTGCATAATTAATAATATTTACTGTTAATAAATTTGGTTCATTTGCTAAAACTTGAACACATACTTTAACTTTTTGATATTTCTTAATATATTCGTTATATAAATTTAATTTACATATTGCGATATTATCTTTATTTAATTCTTGACAAAGTCTTTTTTTAACTTGTCCGCAAACAGACATATATGGTCTTTTTGCATTTATTACTCTTTCATCATGAATTACATAAATATCTTTTTTCATTAAGTTATTCACTCCCTTTGTTGTCATAATTTATAATCTGCTGAATTATTATGTTTAACCATTGGTACTAATTCAAAATGTAAAGCATAAAAATCACTATCAAATGTATCATCATATAAATCTAACATTCGTTCTTCTCTTGCCTCGGGCTTATCTTCTCATTGAATTAATTCATATTGGGTTTTACTTACAGGACATTTTTCTCATAATCATTTTAATTGATTAGTATTTATTAACATTGTGAATGCTTCTACACGATGTTTTATTTTAAACTTCTGCTTTTGTGCTGGTTTAAAATGCATGTATTGACCAAAAGTATAATTATATTTTTCTCTATTTAAACTTTCTAGTGTTGCATAAGCACTATCATCAACATTAATTGATATACCTTGTTGAATTAAATTAAAGTATTGGTTTAATTGATTGTTGTAAAACTCTAAAATATCTTTTACTTGTTCTAATGGTCCTTTAAATTGTTGAGTAGCATTTGAATGAGTATATTCTGCTACTTTATAGGCTTTTTTATCAAATGAATTATATATTCAAAAACTCGCTGCTGTTGTATGTCCCTTAGGACTAGTGGAGTTTGCTAAGTCAACACCACCTAATAATTTAGTTGGTTGAATAATATCTGTTGCTTGCATTATATCAATATATCTTGCAAAGATTGAACCACTAGTATTGCCGGGCAATCCTCAACTTCATACTCTTGCTCTTTCAATATCTAATTGTTCTAATCTTAATTGTTCATTAACTTTATCTTGTGGTAATTCATAATTAAGTCTTCAACTAGAATAATGAATAATAATTTTCATATTTCATTTTTCGATATATTTAATTTGTTCATATTTACTACGCATTATTTCTTCATTAAAAGGTAATAGTTCATTACAATAACCAACAATATATCTTTTTAAGCTTTCAGGATTACATGTATTAATTGTTATTTTATTTTGATAACCACGAATAGCAAATTCTAAATCACTTAAATCTTTTTGTTGAAATTGATCACATTCTTCTCTTCAATCAATAACTAATTTATATTTATTTAAATCAGCAAAAGCTTTTAATTTTTCTTTCCGACTTGGTGAATGTAAACCTTTACAATATATTTTGCTACCATTTGATAAAGTAAAAGTAAAATTTGATAAATTAATAGTATGCGGAATATTATTTTCATCTAACATATTTCATATATTTTGAAATACACTATCTTTTAAATCTTTACTTCAATACATACTAGCAATAATACAAATTGGTTCTTTAATTAATAAACTAATTTTTAATAATTCACCAAACATTTTAATATTTGAAATAGTCTTACCACTATATCGTGTTCCAATTTGATTAATTTCATTAACTAACTCATATTTCTTAGCAAATGGATATTTATCACCAACAGTACTATTTTGTAATAACCAATAAGGTGTTTCTAACAAATAAGTAAAATGATTAAGCATTATTATCACTTTCTTTTTTAATATCTCTAATATCAGTTTGTAAATTAACTATTATTGGTTGTTGACTATTTAAGTTTAATTCTTGTTCTAACTGTTTTTCTTGCAGTGAATATTTATAATTAAATGCACGCTGTCAATATAATTTAGCACCATCAGGTGCTTTCATCATAAAATTAATTATTTCACTTTCAATTCTATCAACTTGTTTTTCAAGCAAAGGAAGTATCTTTTCGCTCCGATAAATTTCTTGTCTTCAATGACGAGAAAGGTTGAATTCATTGGTTAAATCATTCAAAGTATATGGTTTATTAGGTGATTTATTTTCTCAAAATTGCTCTATTTTACGATAAAAAGTTGCCAAACTTGCTTTTTTTGGATTAAATTCTTTCATTTTTACTCCTTTTATATGGTTAAATATAAGTAGAGAAAAACATGTACAGAAGAACTTGACACGGTTCTTTTTTTTATTATCTATATTTTACATCAAAATAAAAAAAAGTAAATTACTTTACTTTCAGTTAATTAATTTATTAAATACATTTAAACTGTAACATACTAAATAAAAATTACTATCCTTTTTTTGCATTTTTATTATTTTTGTGATAAAGTCGTAAACTAAGAAAGAGAATAAGAAAATGATAAATGTTGATAATAATTTTTTTAAGAATTTTATTAATTTATTATATATACAGAGTATTGAAATTATTCAACAAAGTTTAGAAGATTATGATGAATGAATTTTTAAAAATTATAAAATTGATGAAACTTTAAAAGAATTTAAAAATTATAAAGTAAAAGATAAAATTGAAAGAACATTAGTAATTTTAAATGGAAAAATAACTTTTAAGAGAAGAAGATATTATAAAATTAATTCAGAAACAGGTAAAGAAGAATATATTTTTCCTTTGGATAAAATTTTAGGAATTGAAAAATGACAAAGAATAGATAATTCTGTTAAAGAAAAAATATTATTATTTATTACTGAGAACAAAAGATATAAAGATATTTTAGATACTATAGAACATGTAAAAATTAGTTTAATGACAATTTCAAATATTATGAAAAATGCAAAAACTGACGAAGAATATTACTTTAATAAAAGTAATAAAAAAATAGATATCCCACACACTTTATATATTCAAATGGATGGTACTTATTTGAAAATGTTAGATTCAACAAAGCAAGGAAGAAAAAAGATAAAAAAACATACGATAGCATGTACTGTACATACTGGGTATGATGAAGAAAAATATACTGTAAAAAGACCTGTAATAGCAAATAAATTAGGTGTTTTTGAAATGGATAATATTCCAGATTATCTTAAAAAAGAAGCAAATTTAAAACCAGTTCTTATAAAATTATTTTCTTTAATTGAAACTCATTTCAATATGATACCTAATATTGAAATTATGATTTTAGGTGATGGTGCTCCTTGAATTAAAAATACTAAAATTTTTATGCATCAATATTTTCCTAAAAATAAAATTCACTATACAATAGATAAATTTCATCTTACAAGTAGATTTAAAAAATTATATCCATATCAAAATAAAAATAAGAAAAATAGAGAAACATATCATAAAGCAGTGGATTATTTTTTTAATGCTAAATATGAAGAATTATTACAGTGTTTAGAAGATAGTAAATCTTTTATAAGCGATTCTAAATTAGATTTTTTAAATAAAACTATTAGATTAATTAAAAATAATAAAGAAGGAATTGAAAATCAAACATTATGAAATAATGTTGGTTGTCATATGGAAGGTGACATTTCTCATTATTGAAAAGGCACTATGATTAAAAAAGCCATTTATAGTAAAAAAACTATTAGAAATAAATTAAATGCTAGTATGATGGGATTAAAAAATAAAATTGATTTATTTA
Source organism: Oxynetra stangelandi (assembly GCA_018239345.1). Classification (NCBI taxonomy): domain Eukaryota; kingdom Metazoa; phylum Arthropoda; class Insecta; order Lepidoptera; family Hesperiidae; genus Oxynetra; species Oxynetra stangelandi. Next base: position 6,291 of record DVPR01000293.1, read on the forward strand.
ATAGTAATAAATCATTAGAAGAAAATAAATTTAATTATTCAGTTAATAATTTTGTAAATTATTATTTACAAAAAAATTTATATTTTTATTAGTTTTATCTAAGAAATTAAATAATTTTAATAAAAATGTATTTTTGTTGTGGAAAAATTTAAAAAAATAGAAAAATGTATTGACAATAAAATTAAAAGTAATACAATCTAAATAAGTAAGTGGTTATATTATTCCACAATTTCTAAGATATTAATTTAAGACCCCAAAATAATTTATACGACCAAAGTGGTCGTATAAAAAATATTGGGGTTTTGGAAAAAAACTCGGAAATTGAATAAGAATAATAAATTAAACCATTTACTAAAATGGTTTTTTTATTTGTAAAACCAAAATTATTAATTGATTCAGAGAAAGGACAGCATCTTAAATTCTTAAAATAGAAACTTTTTACACAACTTTCTGATACCCTCTTTAAGTTGTTTACACATTTATAAATATCTTAGAAATCTTTACAAAGTGTACCTGTTTTTCTCCTAATTTAAGGTGTTGTCCTTTCTCTGTTTCAGTTAACTAATTTGCTAATAAATAAAAAAAATTAATAAAAGAAGGAGTAAGTAATGGAAATTAATAAACAACAAAAAATATGTGATGTTGATAACTGCTATAAAGCAATATCATTCATTACCGAAGAATTTGTATCAAATAAAGTTTTATGAACTTGTGAAAAACATAAAGACCTATTAAATCAAGTTAAAAATTGAAAACAAATAAAGTTTTATCAGAAACTAGAAAATTCAAAAATTATCTTTGATGATGAAATTGGTTCTTTAAAACTTTGATTTTATAAAACAACTTAATACATTGTGGAACGGTTATTTTAAATAACTAAGTGTTTTTTCCACATAGGCGGTCTAGCCCAACGGTAATCAGTCCGAAAATAATAGACGCTTTAACAAGCGATAGTCGTGATAAGTGCGAGGTCAACATCAAACGACAATAAAAATTGAGATGGTCACTTTATAAATAAATTTGCGATAGATATTACTTCTTAGAAGTGACAGCGGTTTAAAAACCACAAAGTCAGCATTAGGCTCTTCAAAATGCAAGTGAATTTATTTTAAAAACTGAACGCTTTGACCTGAAATGGTGCGGATGAAGAGAGAGAAAACTCTCTGGCTCCACAAAGAAAAAACAACTGTCTATTTTAAACAAACAACATACCGCCACCGCTCACCCCCAATGAAGCGGATTGCGTAGTAAATAAATAGATAAATACTTATAACTAATTCTCGCTTTGGCACTTTCACTTGGGAGTGAGTGCCAGCGAATTGAAAATAGGAGGTAAAAATGACAATCAAAAATCTAATATCAATATATATGTACAATGATTTTTGTATTAATATATTTGATAATAAAACAGGACAAAAAGAAAATATTAATGATGATATTAATTTAATTAAAAATGAAGAAGCATATTTATTAAATCAAGAAATAATTTATTTTGATGTTAAAGAACAAAAAGGAAGAAAATTAATAGAAATATTAATAGCAAAGAATGAGGTAAATTAATATGTGAAAAGATGAAAATGGTTATGTTTATACAGAAGAAGACTTATTTAATTTAGCATTAGAAGAATGTCATTCAGAAGAAAGTGCTTATAACTATATTGATACTTTAATTATGGATATGAATTTGGAGGAAATTTAATAATGACTATAACAGAATCAATTAAATTTAACAAACTTAAAGAAGAAAATGAAGTACTTAAAAAAGAACTTGCTGAAAAAGATAAAGAACATAAAGAACAATTAAAAAGAATGTATGAACAATTTAAACATGATAAAGAACTTGAAATTGGTCAATATAAATTTGAAGCTGAAAAACAACAATTATATAAAGAAGATTTTGAAAAAGTAACTTGTTTTTGAGATTTTAGTTGCTGTGATAATGGAATAACATTTTATCTTAAAGATAATTCAAAATATGATTTATTAAAAAGTAAGGAAAATAAATAATGGCAAAGTTTATTTCTCATTGTAATTATTGTAGTGGTTATTTTGATTTTTCAGACTATGATATTGAAAATAAACCATTAGAAACAATTAATAAATACAAAATAAGAAATAATAAATATAACTTTAATAATTATCAAGGAATTAATAATTTTAAAAGTAAGGATGTGAAATAATGAGTGATATTGTAAAAAATACAGTAAATAGTATTACATTTCAATTTCCTTTAAAAGGAGATGATTTTAAAAATGAAAGTATTTTAGCATATAATGTTCAAAAATTTAAAGAAGAAAATAAACAAGAATTAAGTGAGTATATTTTTAGACATATTAATCATTATTCTTTAAATGGTTATCAAGATGTGCATTTAAAAGATATTCCAAGTGCTATTACTAAAAATAATTTTGTTTTTAAAGAATGATTAGAACCTGTTCAAAAATTATTAGATGAACATAATAGAATTGGTAAAATAATTAATAATTATAGAAATTATATTGAAAGATACAGAGTTGAAATTAATAATAATTTGACACAAGCCCGAAAACAAAAACAAAATGAATTATTTAAAGAACAAGAATTAAAAAAACAGGAATTAATTGAAAAAGCAAATAATTTAACTGTTGATATGGGGTTAGATATAAACCAAATTCAAGATGAGCAAGTTCGTGTCATGAAAAAAGTTGCTGAAATTAATAAAAAATTAGAACCAAAAGAATTAAAAAAAGTTGGCATTAATCTTATTAAAGATAAATTATTGGTAAAAGATATTGAAATAATTGGAATTGATAATGATTTTTTAGAAAATGCTAATCAATATGAATTAAAACAATTAATTAAATATTTAATTGTTGATGAAAAGTTAGTTAAAAACACAATTAAAGCACAATGAGATACAAATACTGATAATAAAGTAGTTGGTATTAAAGGAATAAATATTCAAATTAAAGGAGTGAAATAACATGGCAAATGAATTACAACAATATATTAAAGGTGCTATTATTAAATATGAATTAAAAGTTAATGATAAATATTTAAAAGAAAATATTTTAGCATTAGAAGAATTAAAAATGAAAAATGGTAATAGTTATTTACAATTAATTAATAATGCAGATAATGCAAAAATCACAGCATTAGGAATTATTAAATTAAGTAATAAAGGTTTAATATTCGGAAAAGATTTTAATATTATTCCATTTAAAAATAAATTAACAACTATTATTGATAGTAAAGTTTATTGTAAAAGAATTGAAGAAGCAGGATATAGTCCACGAAAATCAATTATATTTAAAGGTGAAAAATTTGAATGAGATGCTATAAATTCTTGTCCTAAAATTCATGAGATTAATTTTAATGCAAATACTAGTGATTATAATGAAATAATTGGTGCCTATGCTTTTGCAAAAGATAAAAATGGGAATTATCAAGGTATTTTATTAAGAAAAGCAGATATTGATCGTTTAAAAAATAGTAGTCCAAGTGGTAATAGTGAATATTCACCTTGAAATAAATGACCAAAAGAAATGGTAGAAGCAAAATTATATCGTAAATTAGCCCAAGAATTAGGAATAGATATTACTGATATTGATTTAGATGAAAAAGAAATTAAAGAAGATGGTAATTTTGAATATATTTCATTTAAAGATATTGATGTCGCCAAAAATAAGGGGCCTATGAGCGATGAACCCTTATCAAATAATATAAATATCCCATCTTATACAGAAATAGCGGACACAAACGATAATGTAGTTAAAGAAGAAGATATATCAAATGTAGTACCAGCAATTAATAATAATGAAGAAGAATGAGCAAGATGGGAATAAAAATAGGTATTGACCCATCAGGAACTGGTACTAGTGCTATTGTTGTATATAAAGATAATAAGTTAGTTGAAAAATTAGAATTTACTAATTATTTATGAATAAAACAAGTTGATTTTATTAAAGATATATTATTTAAACACTGCAATAGTATTTGTATTGTAAACATTGAAAATTGTTTATATACAAATGCTAATGGTTCAAAAGACCGAGATGATTTATTGCGATTACTAGGTGTAATTGAAGACCATAGAGAAAGATTAATATTATCTGCAAAATCAGAGTTTAATTGAATATCACCACGCCATACTAAATCAGTTGTTAAAAATATTGAAAATTTAAGTAAATATAATGATAGTTGTTTATGAAAATATGAAAAAGATACTAATTTAACTTATGAATATGGTACAGGTTGAAAATACAATAATGAAAAAATTAGTAATCATTTACGCGATGCAATTATTATTGCTAATTATGAAGGTAAATAATGAAAAATTCATATAATCAAAAAACAGGAAAATATTATTCTTGCAAAATTCGAAATATAAATGTTTACTTAAATGAAAATGAAGAAAAAGTTTGAAATAAATTAAATTTTGATACTTATTCTCAACGAATAGAATATCTTATTAACTTTTATATAACACACAATAAAGAAAAATAAAAAATAACCTTAATTGGTTATTTTTTTTAAATACTATTTGTTAGTTTTCTAATAGCATCTTTTTGTGCTTGTTTTTTGTCATTTACTTTAACTTGTTTTTTGACATTTTTAATTTGACCTGTTTTTAATGCTAATTCTGTTGCATAATCAGGTCCTCGTAAATGTTTTTCGTGAGCAATAACAGCAGTTCTTAATTCTCTGATTTCTGCTTTATAGTTTTTAATTTTTTTAGCAGATAATCCAAGAATACCAAGACTACCCATTGCTCCTGCACCAGCTAACACAAGTAAAGCAATCATTAATGTATCATTTAACATATATTTTTTTCCTTTCTTATTCTTACTCAAACAGTGGCCATCTATCTTTTCAGAACAAAATAATTTATAAATTAAACTATATAACCACCCAAAAATATCAACCACCCCTATATATAGTTTATTTTAAATTTAATTCTTTGTTATTTTCTTCTTGTTTTTGTTTTTTAATATTTTCATCTTGTATATTTTTAAATATTTCTTCTGTTATACCATCTAAATTATTTCATTGTTTTGCTATTCTTGGTTGAATAACACGCGGATTAATCCGACAATCTAAACAATGTCTTAAATGGTCTTTTTTTCATTTTGATTTATCAATTCAAATAATAATTAAAGAAATTATTAAAGTAATTAAAGGTAATATTGTAAATACTAATCCCATTTTAGATATTTTTAATCGTGGTATATCAATTTTCATATCTACTTTGGGTTTACTACTAGCAACAAATATACCCTGAATTCCATGCGTAAATAAAGGTGTTAATAAAATAGCAATCCCATTACCTCAATATTGACCATAATTATATCAATTAATATTATCTTTTATTGCATTAATCATGCCATATTCTAATCAACAATTTAATGCTAAAAATATCAATGTATAAAAACTAACTACTCAACTACGAATTTTATATTTTCTTTCTCATTCTCTAATATCTTTATGCGTTCAATTATAAGTTGGAATAGGCTCTTTTTTAAATCAATTTCAAGGTAAGGCACCCTTTAATCAAGTTGTTTTATCTTGTTTCATTAATTTAATTCCTTCCTAAATTACTTTTTTTCTTTCAATATTTAAAGTTTGTATTTCATAATTAACCCCATTTTGATTTAATAAATTAATAACAGCATTTTGATAATCTTTTCTTAAACTAATAGATATTGTAAAAATAGGCAAACCTGAAAATTGAAAGGTATTTCCAACTACTACATCATAATTTTTATCAAAGCCTTTTTCACTAAAAATTAATGAACTTTTATAAATAGTTTTATTTCCTTTTAAATACCCTAATTCAACTTTATACTTATATATTCCGTTAGAAGTAACTGGTAAAATATATTGAGTATCATTAGGATTAAAATCACTAGTATCAACAACTTCTCAATCACTAACACCACTAATAGATATATCACCACTCCCTAATAATGAATTACCATTAATAGTTTTAATGTTTGCTCTACTTATTAATTTATCTTGTTTAGTATTAATATCTTGTGATGTTTTTACAATATATTTACCATCTTGCTTATCAATATAATTTTTATTTAAATCACTATCTTTAATACCATCTGATGGAATATCACCACTTTGTTTTGCTTTTCAGACATTATCTTCATAATAAATTGTATCTTTATCAAAAGGAACTATTAATTTAATGTATTCGTTATAATCAATTTTAGAAAAATCATCAATTGTTGGATGAGTAATATTAATAGTATTATCTGTTTGTAATCGTTCTTTTAAATAAAATAATAAAGTTTCATAAAATGTCTTTTTCGTAATATATTTATATTCTTCTTCTCATGGATGAGCATAATTCCCCGAATGATAATTATAAGGTCTAGATACTGTTTTACTAGATATAATATCAATTATTTCACCCGCTAACTTTAAAGCATTTTTAACATCACGAGTAATATTTTCATTTGCTTCAGGGTCATTAGTTTGTGAATATGCTACACCACCTTGTGAAAATGATGCACTCCCAGTTAAATCATTAACACCTTTTGGTAAATATCAATTAATAACTGCTAATAAACAAGCAGATTGAATATAACTTAATCATTTATCATATTCAATTAATCCAGTATTATCTTTTTTTACTCAGGGAAATAATTCTTTTTTATTAATTTTATCTGAAATTGTCCCACCTGATAATCTATCCATTCATAAACTAGTTTTTAAAATAGCATTATAAATTAAATTATCATTATAAGCAGATTGCTTACGGTCATTAATAGGCTGTCAAAGTTTACTTTCTTTAACATCTTCAACTGTTATAAATAACAAATTACTTAAATTATTTTCCATATAAAACACCCCTTAATTGATTACGATATTTATTTTTTAAATTACTTGGCTTATAACTATTAACTCTTGTTTTTATTTTCTTAATTGTTTTAATAGTTTGATTAGTTTTGTAAAACATATTTTTAACTGGTGTTTTAGATAAATTCTTAATATTTTTAACATCAATTTTTCGTTCTCGATACCATTTTTTATTATTAATTTCACCAGCAAAATTAAAATTAAAATGTCCAATCTTTAAATTATTAATAAACTTTTTAATTTGTTGTAATTTTTGAACTGTTGGTAATGTTAATTTAGTAGTTCCTTTGGGATATTTTTCTTTTAATGCTTGTGGTAATCGTTTTTTAATATAATTTCTTAAATGACTAGGTAATCATTTTCTTAATCAATAACGCCAAAATAAAGTCCCAGCATTAGATACAGCATTACTTAATAATTTTCAAATTTCAACTGGAACACTAGGATAAACATATAGACCATAAAATTTAGGATGTTTTGCTGTTTTTGTATATATTAAAATAGTTAAATTACCTGTTAAAGTTAATTTATTTGTAATATTAAACATACCACTATCAAGTCAACTACTATTTAATGGTTGTCAATTAGTATTTAGATAATTTTCATTTTTAAATTGTTCTCTATTTTTAATGTTATTATCTTTTTCTAATTGACTTAATATTTGTTGTATTTCTTTTTTATGACCTCTTTTAATTAAATCTAAATAAGTAAATGGATCTAATCATTTATAAATATCTTCAATTTTATTTGTAATCTTTTGTAAAGGATTAGCATAATATGAAGTAAATTTATTAACTTTATTAATTAAATTAACAAATTTATTTATTACTAAATTATTACCTAAATTCTCTGATAATAAAGTTAAAACTCGTAATATTAATAAATTCATTATTTATTAAGAATTTTTAATTACTACATCAATTGGATTTGTTTGACCAGTAGCATTGTTTTTACCTTGAATTTGAACTTCAACAGTTTTGTCATTTGTAATATTAATTGGTCAGTCTTCACCTTTACTTTCAATAAAGTAATCAAAATCACTTTCAGTTAAAGAATTATCTACTGCTTTTACTGCTCTTAAAAAAACATCTTTAAATTGTGGTTTTAACTGTTCTGGTGTTGCTTTTGTTGGGTCTGCAACATGAATGGTTGGTTTATCTATTTTGTTAATTTTACTAATATCTATTTTACTTGGTGTTGGTGTAGTGATTACATAATCAACTGGCACTCTAAATGTTTTATTAAGATTATTTTTAGCAGTATTAATTTCATCTTGAGTAGGTGCTTTTTCTAAAATAATCTTACATGTTTTTGGATATAAAATTGTTGGTGTTGCATATTGTACTTTACCAATTCATTTAGGGTTAGCAGTATCATTATCTAAAACTTGTTGAATAGTATCCATATTAATTGGATATGCTCATACTTGTTTATTAATAATTAAACCATTTATATTATTAAAGTTATAACCTTTATCACGGTTAACTTGTCCTTTTGTATATGTTTTTTCTAAATGAAAACTTTTAGATACAGGAATACCCATTGCAGTATTTTCATATAATTCACCATTAACCATTGCTTTTAATTGAGCTTGTGAACCAATTACTTTTAAATAAGCAGGTGTTAATCCTAAATAGGCTCTTAGTCCTAAAACCATAAACATTTTATCAGTTGGCAATCCAAAATATAAATTACTAATTTGATTTGTTAATTCAATCAAAGTTTCATTTAATGTAAAGAATGCCCGATTAGCAGTATCCGCATTATCTGCTGTATAAGTACGAAATGGAATTACTTCATATTGACCATCTGCTAAACAATAATCATAAATAGCCTGAATTAATTCACATTCTAAATTAACAAATTTATT
>DVPR01000294.1:0-15003 GCA_018239345.1 Oxynetra stangelandi
GCCCCGCGCCCCGCCGCGCACCTCGCCCCGCACCCCGCCGCGCGCGCCGCCCCGCCACAAGCGCGCACGGACCATGAGGACGCTTTGAACTAACCCTGTACACGTGCATACACACACACACACACACACACACATGTTTCGACTCATCGTCTCGAGGTGTGAATGGTTCTTGTGTTTCTTGTGCGTGCTTCATTGTAACATGCCATACTCGGGGACAAGGCAAAGGGCATACGTTCGATGAAATATTCAAATCGAGCGTTTCAACTGGTCGCTCTAATCGCATAAGTAGCTCGTTTAATTTGACAAAATATATTCGATTCAAACCCTTCTCTGCATTAAAGAAGTTTAAGGGTCTTTGACTTTAATTACTGGGGTGACTCGCAACTGGTAATGGATTAATGAATTTTAAAATCGCTTCATAAAATCAAAAATGCTATGACAAATCGTATAAGTAACTTATCGATGCTTGCGATAAACTAATCTCAATTATGATGTGGCAACACTGAAAGTTTGATTGGCTTTTTTACATGCCACTGGAGACGGATTTAAACAAAGCAGCCACGTTTTGCTTGATCACCGCATTCCCCACTCAGCTTTGTGCAGTCTATAGAATTGACATCCAAGTGTATTACGAGTCAGTGGCACATTTTTAAATAAGCCAATTAGTTGACTCGTTGACTCCAATCCAATTGGTTTTATATTGACGAAGTAAATATTTCTAATAATTTTCAAGTGACCACAGTGAAAGGCTTCAGCGCTCTAAACCATTTATGTCTATGACGCAATTGTGCGTGTGTTATATATTTGAGGTAAATTAATACAGTCGAATATGGCAACACAATGCATGAAAGCTGTCACAGGTGTAGAGAAGAGCAAGAACTATTCGGCCCGTCTTATGAATTATGCCAATAACTTAGTACAAATGTGTCATAATAGTAATGTGAACACCAAAACACTTTTATAGGATCATTTGCATAACATAATTAATTAATTGGTTTTACAACATTAATATAAAGACCAGGCTCGGTGGCGCGCCTTGGGAGAGGCCTATGTCCAACAGTGGGCGAACGTTGGCTGAAGGGACAGAGAGAACATAATTGGTACGGTACGCTTAGATAAATTTTAGCTTATGGTTGTTTTGTATTTTAGTGATTGTGTAATGGTGTATGTTAATGAATTAAATGAATAAATAATTTTGTTATAAAATGTATGTTTCAAATTATTATACATATTTAGAAAATTCGCCACAGTATATGACAATCGTTTGACATGTGTCAAACTTGTTCGATATATTGTGGTGTGGAATTATATGTTAATAGAATTTGCTCAATGCAAAATTATCCTAGAATCTATGAAACGATAAAAGTAAAAGAGAAAAAAATTTAAAAAAAAACTCAATTTAAAAAATTGCTACGTCATAATGTCAATGCGAAAGTGTTGCTATGCTAGAAAACGATGGGGGTTGTCTGTGAAAATTCAAAACCATCTTAAATGATAAGTAATAGTTAAGACACTCAAAGTTGAAATGGCAACATTGTGTGAAATATAATCCAAAACTGTATACTAGAGTTCTATCAGAAAAATGTGTACTCGATTATAGCAGCAATCGTTGCGGTTATGCAGTAGAAACGTCGATGCAACCGCAAAGCGGATTCATTTCATGCATATGGTAATTAAATAGTTTTTTATCTGAACACATGATGGATACATCCCAATAAAAACATATGTGCTGTGTAAATGAGACGTAAAAGTGATAGGACATGTATCAATCAACCATTATAATATAGTTAATAAGTTAAGAATGTAATAAAAATAATACTTTTAGACTTTTTTGTTTGTAGATCATACTAGCCGCTTATGTATAATCCATGTTCTGGAAAGTTCTGCCTCTGTCCGTATCGTTTGCCTGTATTGTATAAATTAATTATTAAAAATTAATAATTTTAAATAATATTACCATGTGTTAATATTCTTTTATCGATATACCTTAATTATGCATGTGTTTTTTCTTCATCACATTAATTTATATTGTATTTCAAATGAATGTACTTCGTTTCTCTTCGTGTACCGTTTGAGAAAACTTTTGATTAAATAAATAATACGTAAATATATGTATATTTCATATAATTATTGTAACAGTTAGTTGTAATAGTCTATTTGTGTAGTAATTATATGGTCAGGTGGGAATATAATGAATACAACTACTTATTAACTTACATACCTTATATTGAAAAAGGCGATTTAACAAAAATGATCATGTTTGCCTTAAATATATATATGTGTTAAACTTATACCAGCTGTAGCTGAATAATTATATACATTCGTATTCATAAACGCTCAATAGTTAGTTATTCTTTATTTCTTTCCATCGTATTGTGGTTGTGCTGAAAAGAAAAAGAAACAGAAAATATCGATTAGGTGCGCGGATAACGATATTATCGATTTTAATTTTGAGCTGAGCACACATCTCGACGATGAATTTAGTGACGTGTTATGTGTGTCGAGTGCTAGTTTTATACATGCTCGATAGCGAGCTTTGTTTCAAACGTTGTCACCAGACGGCGCTGTTTCAATTTCATACAAACTGTAGTTTGCGTTAACACGATCGAGTCTATATAAAAACTCACTCGACACTGTAAGTGGGTATTTGTATACTTGTCTTCGCGTGTGTTGTTCCCACACAATTCTAGTTAAAGCTAAATATATAACTATGATATACATATATAACTCTCACTCTTACTATTGTATGTAACTATGGGGCTAAATATATAACTCTATGTTATAATTATATCTATAGCTATTATATTGAGTGTTTATAAATAAGGACGACAGACATTAGATGTGCTTTAATAAAAACCTCATTCATCTATGTATAGCTTCAACTTCTAAACCTAAACTCTATACTTTATACTAGATTATATAAAGCGAAATGTATTCATTGTCACTTATGTGTTCACAGTGATGGTGTCATGTAGTTATGTATTTTTTATTCCTTAATTAAATGTATATATTTCGGCCGACATGTGTCCCGATGGACGCTTGAAATTGTACAGAGATTTAGTGGTTATCTTATCATCTGTCAAAATGTAGGTTTTATGCTCAATGTATGGAAGTGTACCTGTGTGACATTTGTATTATGTCCTTTTAATTCGGTCGCGTTAATTCCGCATCTCGCTTCCAATACGATGCCTTTCAATCCCCATCGTCGCGCCGCATCATAGGCAGCAGCAAAAGAATTTGCCCTTGCAGCACCGCAGCCATGTTATTGTTAAATTGTTTGTTATGCACAGCCCTACCGGAGCGGCGATATTACGTCATCAGCGTCAGGTGCAGGGTTGACGTGACCGTGTCGTGCTTTTCAGTGTATGTGTAATTAGTGGGACATAGCGTCATAGCCCGTGTCCTCGTGTGTCATAGCTCTATGTCATCTGTATGTTCCTTAATCGCGTTATATATCGTGTTAACATAGAGAAATCTAAATTGCTGTCACACCTATCTGTTTTGTCCACAGAACATTCTAGTATGGTGTGTGGTTATGGTAAATTTTATTTTAATAAATTCTGATTTTATTCAAAATATAATACAATAAGGGAATTGATATTACAATAATATTTGATTTTTTATTACGACGACTTTGACGATATTTATTTGACTAAAATTAAGTACGTTTCTGTCATGGGATTTAGTTTAGATTTTTAATTTTATTTGGATTGAAAATAAATATGGAAAGTCCAAATGCATCCATTAAATACTTACGAACGTTGCGCTTCATTGCCCACTAGTTATATAAACACAGATATTTGGTTTCAAATGAAAAAGTACACATCTATAAAACACGAAATTAAATAATAATAAAAAAATGTATTAATCTTTAGTGTGCTCTAAATAAAATCTAATTAATTAAGTAGGTGCGTATCTAATTAAATAATAATAACACACTTAATGGTATTTCTTGCCACGTGGCTTGTATAGTGAATGGCACAGTAGACATGTTTGTAATTGAGGTCTTTGTAAACGAGACTCGACAGTCCATTTATCGATATTCGTGGACGATACCAACATTATAACAACGTCCCGTAAGATAATCGATTTTATTGTCTATGACGCAACCAGAGCTACCTGATTGTTGTCGAAAAAAAAAATTCGTCGTGTATTTAAGAATGTACTTAGCGTATAGGAAAAATAACGCAATATATATTTTACATTAAAGATGGAAACTATTTTATTTTCATACAATAAATTATATTTATGAGTCGCGCCGACTCACCTTACTATATTTGCAATGTATTCGTGGAAAACGCATGAGTGTTAGGGGTGAAAGAGATAGTTATATACTTAAATAGCCGAACGCGCGAGACAGTAAGTGGTCGTGATTTTTTCCTATGATTTTACTGGACGAGTTGTACAAATATTTCTATACTTGTATTCGTTTGTGATATAAACTTAGATCCCATTGGAAGAGGTAAAGCTGAATAGCTCCATTCTATTTAAATGTCATATTTCTTGTCCGAGTGTTTTTTGATATATTTTTTTGTTAAAATCGCAACTTTAATAATATAAATTTCTTGAATACCATACAGAATAGTATTACGTAACGAAAAAAAAACATTCGTTAAGTTCATTGTAACCTTTAAATTTATATACATGTTAAATACTAAATGTTTTGAATTTTTTTTTAAAAAAAATGGCTGTTATAAAACTTTCAATGTGCACTTTAGATATGTTATAATAGACAAGGCACTATATTGCTTAAATTGGATCTTTTTGGTGTTTGAAATTATAAATAACCACATCGAATGATTCAATAAAAAATTAAATCGCTATAAATAAATATATGAAACTTATGATCGCACAAAAATCGATATATTAGGAATTTAATATTAGAAATATATTTGATAAAAGAACAGTGAAAGTGCAATGAACCTCGTCGTATTGGGACAATTATAGTAATTATATATGGGAACTTTGAGATATTGAAAAATACATAACATTTCAGTGTATTGTTTTATAAGGCGTTACTTCACAGACATCCATTGTTAATAAATTAATTTACAATGATCGTCAATAACTGTTTGGCAAATTAATTTAACAAAACGAATTTAGTTTCGCCATTGTATTGTTCTGTTTAAACGATTATCGAAATCATGTTTGAAATCAACCGATATGTCATTATCCTACACTCCAACAAGGTTGTTTTTAATTTCTCCGCTCTCAAAAATAATATCATTGTTTTTATTAATATTATTATATACTAGAAGCTAATCGCAAAGTTTGTATTTACATATCTATGGTACGCTCACATTGAGTCACATAATATTGCCTTAAATTATATCACCTAATCGTTTGATTGACGATTGGAGAACAATAAAGATGATTGAACATTGTTGGACAATAATGACAGTACCAATTTTGTAACATACCATTGTCCTTACATGACATTAGGAAGGACGCCATTAATAGCAATGACAGCAAACGTTCGACTTAATCTATACTAGGTTTTTGGTCTCTTAATAAAGTTGTTGTTTGTTATACAATCATATCTTTTGCGCATGTTCATCGATCAGACGGTGTTTTGTTTTTAAACACATCATCAATACGGAGGCTATGCGAGTTGCGGATCTCGCGTGACTAGAGTACCAACCGACGTTTGAAGCATTTTATATCACAACGCGGTAATGGACTACTGTGACTCGTGTCTGTGTGACAGTTTGAACGGTAAACACATGCGTATTATTTGATTGCGTACGAAATTATTTGTACATTGACATTACTCTTCTCAGAGATCCATCTGAATCTACGGCTATGCGAGTAACGTAACGTGTTGGATGGAAATTAATCGATAATCAACAGCCTACATAAACAAGCCTTTTTGAAATTGTAAGAGTATCATTAGAAAACCGTTATTAGGTACACATAAAATAAATTTATTTACAATTAAATTTATAAATGCGTCCGATAACTATCAGTTAATTTAGATTTAATTAATGTTAAGTGGTTTGGAAAGTTATTGTAGTGACGTCACCAGAATGTTAATGGTATTACGATATTCAATAATAAAGGCATATGTTTCCATGCTTATATCTTACTTATTTATACCGACCTTTTATCATTCAAGTTAATAGCTCATGTTGATTCGAAATCCACCAAACATCGATATGGAGAAAAACGTATACACTGCGGAGCTCAACTCAAAGTCCAAACGGAACTCTTCAAATTTGTGTAAGAAGAATTACATTAATTCAAATCCACACTTTACTAAACACTGACCAATAGATAATACTTGGAACAAAAAGCAATATTCATACATTCCACAGGTAGGTTGTATCTGAGCGAATTGTATATGTTTATGAATAAATGCAATAATCGCTCATGACAATTGTGTATCGATTAGCAACCGTAGCATTTTACATGTCTTATCAGTCTTATATTTAGAACATATTCACATCCCAATGTTTAAAATTTCCAGTACGTTACACTTAATTTTATTCGCGGGTTTTTCTGATAATAAATTTACTAAAAAGTATCTGTATGAAATCATATTTTTTTATTTCGATATGAATGATGAGTTAGTAATACAGCATGTGTTAAGTATTTGATACTTGTCTGGTAAAGTATACTCCTATATTACCCAAGTAACGGAAGAAATTTATGCGTAGCTATGGGATCAAAAAGAATTGGAACTATACATTTTTTGATGATTCTGACAGACATTTCATAATTTTAGTCTAGTTTTAACAACTTACATATTTATGATAAGCTTACAGCTGCTTATCCGTACTATATACTTTCAATTTAAATAAAAATCAGTGATTATAGAAACAATATAATAAAATAAATAACTAATACAGTACAATAAAAAAAACAATCAGTACTGGCAACATAAACTGTAGTGAAGTGTGTTCTGTTTCAATTAAGTTACAGTAGTAACACGTATTTAAATCGATTTTAACTTGTCGTTTCTGTTCATTGTTAACAGCACGACACTAATTGAAATATAAAACTTTTAATAGTCGTAAACAGTGAACAGAAGAGAAGATTTTAATGGATTGTTATTCCCGAAGAAAACACTTCACAAAATGAGTTATTTAAGTGATTTGTCTCAGTCAAATGAGTATTTGAGTTTCAGAAGTAGCATTCCTTTACGGAAAATAGTTGTTGATTTAGATGGATCCAAGGTAAACAATGTATTATATTCTTTCTATTTGTAATTCAAATATAAGGTGTTTTTTTTCTCAGTTTTTATACTATTTCATGTTGCAATGTTTTTTTAGGCATGGAGAATATTCGACAGTGGTCCAAAATCCGTCAATTGTCCTCTAGTATGTTTGCCCCCAGTATCTGGTACGGCAGATATTTTCTACAAGCAAGTGATGGGTCTGGCTTCTAGGGGAGTCCGCGTCATAGCTGCCGAGCCTCCTCCGTATTGGAATATGAAGGAATTTTGTGATGGTTTCAAACGATTGATTGACTACCTTGAATTGGATAAAGTGCATATTCTGGGCGCTTCTCTGGGTGAGCAAAAATTTTAATTCAAGATTCATTGCTTCAACTTAATACACATTTCAAAATCTTAATTAATTTACAATTATAATTGGAGATGAATAAAAATATTGACCTTCAAACTGAAAACTAGTTTTTAAATGTTCTTTGTTATACTTGTTTGCTGAGAAGTTTGGCATCGCGCATGTTTATCTTCTATCTAATAAAAAAGGTAACATGTTCAATATAAAGCACACTGAAATTATACAGTTAAACCTATAGAATGCCTTCTGAATGTACACCAAATTTTAACAAAATCATTAAGCGAGATAATGAGAATCATATGAACACTAATTGATATGTTGAGATGTCCTTATGACACTGCCACCATGTGTAGGACAGTCTGAGTGTAGGACCAGCAGTCTAAACTCGTCCAATCCCATAGACAAGTGAGACAGGGAAATGTTATATTTTGCCGGACTGGAAATGTATTGGCATAAACAGAGATGGTGGGTACATCTCACTCATACAATTATATGCAAATTATATAGTTCTGCCGGCGGTGTCACTGGAGGACGTACGTAGATGGGTTCGGATAAACATCAAAATTCTATTCAATGAGCACGTTTATCTGAGACCCGATAAATCAACCAACAACCTCTTGAAGTTGTATAGGAATATACCTACTTTGCGCATATGTTGCAGTTAGGTAGAAACAATTTAGATAGGGAGGATCCATGGGCTGAGCGGCATTTGAGAAAAGATTTAGAGTTTTCTTGTCATCTCTATGACAAAGCCTGGAAATTAATGCCAATGATATGCCGCTGCTTGGATCCTCAATATTACTATTTATCAGGGAAAGAAAGTCAATGACATAGATCCAAGAAAAGCAGGCCAAAGAGGCTGTAACAAAAATAAAACGCATCACATTTATCCTCTGATTCATTTTTTATTTTTCTCCACCCTAGTAATGTAATGTACATAACAATAATAGGAATGAAATTACTGTTTACATCTATCAAAAGTAATAACATATCTTATGTTACAAATTATTGTCTAAAAATAGGTATACTTACATGAGTACTTTGTTATTGAAAAGGAAGTTATTTGGTGTGATGAATAAAAATTGTTTAAGTTGCTATCCGGTGAGCTAGTCGGGCTATGCTGATAACTCGTGTAACTAACCCATAATAATATAGTTTGCTCTTACAAGCATTTAGTGACATATCTAATCAAATAAAAATACACTAAATGGGTCTAATAACAAGAATTAGCCATTCTGTTATTGAAATTATCATATCCAACTGTTGTTTACTTTATGAAATTAAATATTGTAGATATTTTTATTTGTAAGATTGAATGAACTTGTATACTAGGTAAGAAATGGTAGTTGTAATGACAATACTGTCAGGTTTTCACCAATCAAGTGTC
Source organism: Oxynetra stangelandi (assembly GCA_018239345.1). Lineage (NCBI taxonomy): Eukaryota > Metazoa > Arthropoda > Insecta > Lepidoptera > Hesperiidae > Oxynetra > Oxynetra stangelandi. The sequence continues at coordinate 8,911 of DVPR01000294.1, forward strand.
AGTAAAAGATATAGTCACTTTTATTCATTGTTAAATACTTGAAAAGTTAATTTCTGAACAGGTTCCTTTCATCTGATCAAATAACTTCGAGTGAAAGTTGTAGAGTAAGAATTGTCTCAGTCGCCAGATATAATCTTTACTCAAGTGTTACCCACTGATCTCCAAATGGCTTATACATTAAATATGTATGTTACATATGTTAAATAATATAAGAAACTAATGCCTTAATTTTGTTTTAGGAGGTTTCATTGCGCAAAAGTTTGCAGAACAAACAAGGAATTGTCCCCGTGTAGCCTCCCTAATCCTCTGCAACTCATTTAGTGACACGTCCGTGTTTGAGTACAACGATTCGGCGGCTCTATTTTGGCTGCTGCCGTCCTTGGTGCTTAAGAGGATGCTCATGGGAAACTTCACTGCGGAGAAAGTTGATAAACGAATGGCTGAATCAATTGACTTTATGGTTGAAAGGGTAAGTTCAATGGAAATCATTGTTATAAAGTTTCTATACCATTAAATTTATGTGGAAATTTATATATATAATAATTTATTTCGCAAATTTAGCCGTTGTCGCCGGGTAATAGATTTGACATTATCTAAATGGTGACATGATAATGATTGTATAAAATTGCTGGTTATTTTTATACAACAATTTATTTTATTTGTCAGACTAGTGGAAACTAAGAATGTATTAAATAAAACCAGAACTAATAATTCTTTATAATCATATTGGTATATTAATTCAATTCAGCACATCTATAACACATGGTTATTAAGAATTTATTTAAATCAGCCTTTTATGAATCCTGTATAGAAATAAATTCAAAGGTTTGAGTAGATTTAGATGAGTTTTTTAAAATAAATTATGCATAATGAATGAATAAATATCAATATTTGTCTGATTGCATGGTCATGAAATTGTTATTGTGAAATATTTGAATTATTATTTACTATAAAATTATTTTGTTTTGGACTCTAGGAAACTATTTTGCTTGTTGTAAAGTTGAAGGGTTACACATCTGGAAACATGTACTCCGTCTAATTCTCTATCATGCAAGGTGAAATTCACAATTGGCAAGCATGGCAAACTGTGGCTTATCCTGGTCATATTAGCCGAGGTTGCATGTCCAACAGTGGAATGAAGAAAGTTAACGATTATCATTAATGATAATGAATTATTTTTTACAGTTGGAATCGTTAACACAATCAGAGTTAGCATCACGACTAACTTTGAACTGTGTCCCGGCGTACGTCCTGCCGCAATTACTAAAGGACATGCCAATTACTATAATGGACGTTTGGGATGAAAGCGCCCTAAGTTCAAGGGTTCGTGAAGATCTCTACAAATCTTATCCGCAGGCTAAACTAGCTCATTTGAAAAGCGGCGGCAACTTCCCCTATTTGAGTAGGAGCGATGAAGTTAATCTGTATTTATTGGTTAGTGTTCCAACCTCGCTTCAATCGCATTCAAGTAGTTACACTATAGCAATTTTTATTCTTCTTCTTTACCTTAAGCAATTATTTTCTTCTTTACCATTATAAGCAAATATTAAAATTATAAATTGTGGCTTAAAAATGTGAATTGCTTTAATAGACTGTCTTTAAATATAAATTGATATAGAAAATAAAGATTTGTTGAATTAAATATTTATATTGAGAATTTCTCTAAATCAGTACAAGGTATAATTAACACACCCACATATATCAATTAGTTATTCATTTTTCTATTGTACTTATTTTCAGATACATTTGCGACAGTTCGACGGTACACATCTTTCTGCATCGTATGTAAGCTTACACAAAATGCCTGGCAACCCCACGCAGCAACCAGAAGAGGGCACTGTCAGCTATTTCAATCAAAAGGACAATTTTGTAAAAATAGCTTGAAAATATAAATAAGAAAAAACAAGTTTAATTAGGTGACCGTAAAGATAATGTTTGTATCATACAAGTGTATATTGAAAGCTATTACATTTGTCCTACATTTTAAATGTACCGCATACATATATTTGGCAGATGCAACATATATTTGCATACTCATGTGATATATTATTTTAGCCTTAAGGAAACATGACGTGCACTGAATATCTTTATTATTCAAAAGCCAGGCAAAATATATACAGGTCATGTAAAATACTTCAAAGTATATTTTTATATGCCAAATTGTTGTTTTATTTGATATAGCCCTTTTATTATAAAAAGATTAGTTTTAAGTACGAAAATTATATACATGGACACTAAGAAGTAATTTTGAATACTAAACACAAAATTTAACAGACCCAAAAATGTATTTAATGTTTTTTGTTATATTGACTCTTCCAGTACATTCAAGCCATATAATTACAATCTAAGGACTAACTTAGACCTTTACATATTACTACCTATCATTTTATTCCGATTAAAACACTAGACACACGAAACAGTAAAAACAGGAGTAAAAGGAATAACACTAATACAATATTTTAAGATAGTTTATTTAAACAAGTGCTCTTTCAATTAACAGTCCCTATATTTCTTTCTCTATATAACTTTGCTGCTGTTTCTTTTTATCCTTCTGTGCTTGCAATGCTTTCTCTCTCTCTTCATCGTCCGAATAGTACTCGGCTAAGCTGTCATCTTCATTTGGAACGGGTTGCGCAGCCATTGTGGCGCCTTTGTCAGACGGCAGATTTAAACTAATTAAGGGATCATCCAGCATTATCTCCGGCACTATGGGCTGTCCGAACGACGCAGACGATTTTGCGTTGTGTGTTGTTACTGTAGAGTATATTGACATAGCCTGCAAACAAATATTAAATGTATATTCATTAAAATAAAACCGATACCGACCAGTAGTAGTCACTACGAGTAATCATAATTTTTATAAGAAGATATATTGAGTATTTCAATCATTTTTATGGGGACAGGCAGTTTTATCACCAACTCATTCAGGATGATGATGGATGTATTCGTTGTGGTGAACAGACGCACCTGGGCCACTAGGTTGGAGACGTCGCCCGCGTTGGCCGGCAGGATCAGCGTGTTGTTGGTGCGCGCCAGCTTCGTGAATGCCGCCACGTACTGCTCCGCCAGCGTCAGCGACGCCGCGTGCCTGCTCTCCTGCAAGCACAGGACATTATACAATTACTTATATTATGATAGAGAGAGAGAGAGAGGGAGGAAGAGAGTGATGAATGAGAATGATTATAATATAATCCGAGTCTCTCGCTAGTTGAATTTCGATACTGATAGTAAGATAATAATTCACTGAAGAACTAATAAAATTATATACAATATCGATATCACTATATTTTTCCTTCTATTCATCAATAAATCGGTATTAATAAGTCGGTACATCTTTTGCGGTACTCCAATTCATTCAACGATAGTATTGGCCCGCGATGCTGTCTAGTTAGGACCTGGTGGGCGAGCGCGGCCCCGACGAGCCGCAGCCCCCGCGCGCGCGCCTCCGCCACCGCGAGCATCGCGTTCGCCTCGCCGGACGCCTTGTTTATTTGTTCCTGCTTCTCCGCCTCTGAAATTGTTAAAACCGTTTTCACTCTCTTCGATACCAAACGTTATCGAGTACACGATGCTTTTTGAAAATGAAATGATATACCTACTTATAAATAAAGTTACTACTGATTAATTGTTTGAATGTGATTTCGGGCATATGATCACTACTGCAGCTGGCCCGGATTTTGTATTACTTTTAAAATGCATGTCTTTAATAAAGCAACCGTTACTTGCATTCCATTTGGAGCAATAGCAAAGTCTTCAAAAACTAAAGGATTGTTAGATTTTAAATTTTGCATTCATCCGATCATTTATATATCGATCACTACCATGTTAGTTATCACTATACTGTCTACTATCCCAACGTGCTGTCGCTCACCAGAAGCCAGTATCCTCGCCTGCCGCTTGCCCTCCGCCACGTTGATGTCGGCGGTGCGCACGCCCTCGGACTCCAAGATGGCCGCGCGCTTACGGCGCTCCGCCTCCACCTGCATCTGCATCGCCTCGTGCACTCGGTTCGGTAGTTTAATATCACCTGGGGATATATTTTATAAAATCAACTAATAATTGTCTTTGGACATGTCCACACACGACTATGGTACCAATCTAGAGAGAGCCCTGGTATGACAACCAGAGACCACAGATAACCACTACACATACATACTAATACATGCTATATAGACGATATTAAAATATTTTTTTCACTCATAACTAATACATTAATTATACCTTTATTGGGTGTAGATTAACAAAAATTTAACAAGATTAACAAATGTATACAAAACACTGACGGATCTCATAACGAAGACACGCGATGCCCCATGCCTCGCTTGCCTTGTTGATTGAATGCACTATAGAAACATTGAGAGACTCCCGTTCCCTGAACACCTTGTCCAATGATATCTTGCCGAGTTCAGAACGCATCGTGGTTTGCGCCAGTTGTGTGATAGCAAACTCTGGATCTTCCACGCCGTAGGATGCTGGAGAAAAGAACTCAAATGTCAATATACATAGCGTTAAACAAAATGTTTGTTTGATCTGTTATCTCAATATTACATCATATAAACTGTTTATACAATGATAATATGCTCAGTGTATTCAGCAAAAAAAAAACTACATTAAATTTTTACTTTATCATTAAGTTTTAGGTGTCTGTTGTAACAGTCAGAGAAATTAATTTTGATATGTGAAAGAACATAACACAAACTTCACTATTGTATCATCAAACAACAGAAGTCAGGGTCAAGTGGGGTCTGTTGACAAACAGTAATTTGCTCCTCGGAGACACATCCAAATCACACGTTAATTGGTTGAATGCTACAACCGATTGTACAGCAATTAAAATTATGTATTATATAAAACTCTTAACTTAAAATAGATTACAACATATTTCTCAGATATAGTAATAGGTCTGTATTTAATTTTCATTAAGTACTGTGCTCCTATTTTATACTGAAAACAAATGCATATATATTGAACTAGTAATTAAGGACACTCATTAGTTCACATGTATTTAAAATTAAATAGAAAACAATATTAAACAGAAAATGAATGGTCTGATTATACTGCATTTTCATTTATGAAGTTACCCTTATAAACATTCGTGTCAAAATATTTTATTAATAAATATTTATGTGATATACATATTACAATTCAGTTACCAAGATATGGATCAACAATGCGGAGATATAAAACGCCGTCAATGCTGAGTGTGACATTGTCCGATGTGATTGCACTCTGTTTGGGCACATCAATAGCTATCTCCTTCAAGCTTTGCACATATTTTATTTTATCCACAATTGGCCACAAGAGATTCAATCCCGGTTCGAGGAGTCTATGAAATTTGCCCATGCGTTCAACTATCCATGCCTGAAAAGTATAAGAAAAATACTGAATAATTTAATTAAATTCTCATAGATGGTACTATAGACAAATGACTGACAAATATACAGCGCTTGATGTAAGCCTTGTGATCATGAGGCCCACTACCTAACCACTAGACAAATTGAAATGTAAACTGTTAATTAATAAATCGCTGAGATCACAAAAAATTGAATAGAAAAGTTGACTTAATAAGTGTGACCGTGTAAGTGAGACGATGTAACATGTGACTTTGGGTTTGTGTCACCAGGGTGAATTATTTCACCAAGCAACCAATCAATCAACTAATTAATCACTTAATCTTCAGTCTTTCTGAATCCTCTGCTGGAGATAGACATAAGCTCATGCGCAATATCACTGCTAACATCTGATAACACTGGTACCATCTTCCTGTCTTACTCATCTGTGCAATTGGATAAATTTAGACTGCTTGCAGAAATACAGCAGAAACACAGAAATATATTGTGGTGGCTTCATAGACATCTCAACAAAATAATTTAACAATAGCTTCCATCAATTTCATTATTCATTTAGTCTTTTGAATGCATCTATTAAGGCACTACTTTGTTGAATAAATAAATAAAATAAATAAATAACCGTCACTCCAGGTCCCTAGTGGGGTAGGCAGAGATATAGTAGCTTTCATATAGTAGCGTTGGAGTAAGCACAGAGTTGTGTATGGCCAGCCGAGCCCGTTGGCTCAAATAATGGCTACTCATT
>DVPR01000295.1:0-15000 GCA_018239345.1 Oxynetra stangelandi
GAAACCGGCGTGTATGCATGAAGAGACTGATGAATGTAGACGAAGCACGTCAGGTTTGCAAGGACAGAGATGTTTGTACCCTTTGCCTACACCGCTAGGGACCTGGTGTAACGGTTATTTGTTTATTCATATAACATTATTATATGGTACATATATACCATATAATAATTATTGTATTAACTCTTGTTCAAATTCTTTCAGACCCTTGTACGAAGGAAAGCTATGTTATTTTCTTGACCCATTTCATGAGGAGTGTAAAATTAATCTCTAACAGCAAAACTATTCGCGCCAGTCCAAAATTTTGCAATTTCCTTAATTAAACCATTTGAAGTATGCTGGAATTAAGCGGAGCCTTATTCTTTTCAACTTTCTATTCATAACTTCTTTAATTTCGGCGCAGATTACAACCGCGACGTCCCAGAATGAGCCTCAATTTATGCAGGTGGAATAACTTTCATCGCTATAAAAGTTCCGATTTAACCGCGGTCATCGTTATGCTGCTAGATCGGGAGCTGTGAACAAATACGGTAATATTGATGGTATAAATAAAATTACGTATTTTAAATCATTACTGCTAACCTATAACATGTGGAGTGAGTGTATTAGTGGTTCTATATACCTATATAACGAAATTAATACGAATAGTCAAGATTATTAAGGATTCCAAACCTAAGAACTAAGGAAGTGAAATGGAAAACAGTGGGAAAGAATTAAAATATGACTGGTAATTTTGTACTAAACATGTTTTTCACTAATACTGTAATTAGATTTTTTACCATCTGGGTGTTCATTGATTGATCACTTTTAACTGATATAAATGTTTATTAAATTAATTAATTAATTAATTTAATTACATAATTGGGACGTTATCATATGTCATAATTTATTTTAATAGTATTGAACTATTCAAATGTTATATTTATAACAAAATACTTTTATCGCCACTCAACTCCTTATATGTGCCAAAGTGGCGAGATTTCGTCATCTTAATTCGTTATTTTCCGTCGCGTTGCAACTTCGCGGAATATGATAATTCTGTGACTGGCACTTTTGAAGGCGGATTGCCTTTCAGAATGATTTTATGATGCAGCAGATTTAAATAACGCAGTTGATGTTAAGTCGGGATTTTGAACTTAGCGGGGGCGGTCCATTGTAATGAGACGACCGCAGTATTCATGTTTGAGGTAAAAATATTTTTCATGTTTTAACGGCTTCTTTGGTACATTGGTCATCATGTCGAACGATCCAGTGACAAATGGTCTCGGATTCGAATTCCAGTTGGATGACTTTGTTAGTTAGGAATTACTATACTTATTTCTGGTTTGGATATTTGTGTATTTGTGCCTTTGTATTAATGTATTTTATGTGGTGGATGCAATATGTGGAATATGAGCGCGACGTGTTTGTTTTCATTATTTATAGTTTCAATCCGTTATCTGCAAACCTTTGCTTATGTTTAATTTATCATTTCTATGCTTTAGAACTGTCAAAAATGTCAACAATGAGTCCTTGTAGAATACTACCAGAAGATTCAATGCCACTCTGTGAGCAATAAGCTACATGTATATTATATATTGCATACTTGTTGACCTTGAAATGTGAAGAAACCAAATTGAAATACCGTATATTTAAATATAAACGTTAAAACACCGAACAGAATGAGGGCTAAACTTTACCAATCATTCTTTATGACCCAGCACTTCGCAAACAATATAAAAAGCGGGACACGAAAAATTCATCTTGCGTAATAAATTGTTGGAGGGATGTTGGCAACGATGATAAAGAACTGTAAAAGATAATATGGCCAGGATCGATATAATCGCCGTATCCATCACGGATAGTGGCCGTCAGCGTCATCCGCACATTTGGAATGTAAATCGTGCACTTTACCCGCTTTTTGCCAAACATCCAAACAAATTTATTCACCGCGAGAAACAGGGCTATATCGATTTAGTGGAACGAGGGTGGAGGAAGGGATGTGTTAAAAATCATCTCGGGCTTGATGCTCGCCCTCCGCTAACGTTATCGTCTCGGCTGATAGTTAAACGCGAACGGGAATGTTCTCGCTCCTTCATCATTTTTTGAAGAATTGAAAATAATTAATTCTTTTATGAGAGGTTTTGGACAATTACAAATTTTTACTTGAATAAACAGATGTTATCCTCGAAGACATGTACGATGTCGTATGTTTGGACGTAACTGTGTTGTTTCTGACAAAGGCATCGCCAACCGATGGATTGTAAGTAGAATTCGATCGGTAAATTTCTTGCTTGTTTTCACTATCGTATATTACTGTTTCGACTGTGGATAAATTGTTTTCTATAATATCATTCGGGTACTTACATATATATTTCCTGGGCATTGACTTGCGTTGTTGTTTTACATCACTGTTCCGTTTATATGAAATAATATACAGCTGGTCTTACTTAAAACTACTTAAAATCACGACTGGCGTAACGAAATAAACAAGAGTTATGAAATAGGAGACAGTAACAACAACCGGCGACTAAATGGCCCATAGCCCTTCCAGGTGCTCGACCTGTTCTTTGGCTTTTAGTGATTGCATGGCGTCAGAACTAACGCGTTGACCTTTGTTTGTACTTTAATCAGATTAACGTTTAGTACACCTTGATACTGAATGGATTTCGAATTGTTTTTTGGATTTCAATTTTGCGTAACTATTTTATAAATAAACAGTGGAAAATATTTTAATTCCTATTGTCAGAAGGTTTCTGCATACTTACTGCTATCCTGTCTCTGTCCCTGAGTTTACGTATAAATATTAGACACGAGTGTTGCCTTAAGCTCCCATCATTTTCATGCTAATAATTTAAAAAAAACTTTCTCTTTTGCGACGTAAATTGTTAAGTTAGCCTCGTTGAGCCGGAACAAAATATACAAGGCGGACAACTTCCGAAGCTATAGCTTAACAGACATATAAGGTAAACTGACGTGACTATTGGGCTGCAACTGCATGAGACAGATTGTTTATTAATATTTTAAATTGGCATCGTTCTCCAAACGAGAAGTCCCGTTCTGACATGTGTCGAATTGAATTTTAAATAAAAAAGATATTTAATGGCAAGTCTATTTTTTAATTCCATATGAGTATTATAGGCTTGTGGTATTTGTTAGCTTACCGTAGGACAGCGTGCGTAGCGTAGCGGGGATAGTACGAGTAGAGTGTAGCGCTTGATAGCGCTCGCGTAGCATTACCGTAGCAATTCAATATCAGTGGAACGTCCCTCAATTCCATATAGTGTAACGGCAGTGCTTACGCTGGGTATTGTTTTGGGTTACTCGCTTGCAATAAAGAATAAAACTTTGCGTAATAAAGTTTTGAAAATAGTGAAATAAAATGAAAAATGTGAAATTAGTTACACTTAAATAAACATAAGATAATATTCTCATCTCCGCGCAAGGCAGGGTTTAAGAAATAACAAATTTCCTTGGTGTTTTCTGACTGTTATTCTGACATGAGCCTTTGTTGTGACAAATTGTAGTGATTTTGGTAAAATTCTCTTAAAAGAAAATTTTGGATTGCTGTCTTTTCAACCTTACCATGCCCAAAGTTCTTTAACTTTGAATTAATAAAAATGCTTTATTACATAGAATATATTTTGTATATTAGATAGACAGTTTTCACCGTCGGAGTTGGAAACATCGCGCTAGTGCATGGGTTCTTGTAATGCAGCGTAACTTAATGCGAAAACAAAATATATTGGTTCTCTATGTAGATCTTTAACCTAATTTTTGCTTAGTATTTCCCTATATGCACATAAACAATTAAACAAATAAATACAAAAAAATGAAAGTAGTTCACTAAAATTAAGGCCGTAGTCAATTTATTCGCTAAATAAAATCTACCTTGAATAGCAATTTACTGGTCTTCATTACAGTTACATGGTAATTTATTAAACTCATTACTTTGATGATTATTCTGGCCACTGAGCGGCGCTCGAAATGAAACTGAGCCAGAAAGCAGCCAGGTCATCGGTCTAATTAATTACACGAGCAATAGATTTGTTCATAATGGTCCTGAGGTGAAACGGTTTAGACAAATAACGTGTAATTAACCTGTTAGAATAGTTAGCTTTTTATGGTAATGAGCAATCAAACGAGCGCACTGGCTGATGTTGGCTGTTGCGAGGGAGTCACTGTCAAATGAGGAGACATGCGCGCCCATGGCATTCGTATGTTCCTTCAACACAAGGTTCACTTTCACTTTATCGTACTGGTAGAATACAGTCCTTCTAATCATAAGTAGGTAATGTATAAGTATAAGTAGTGTATAGTTTCACTGAATAACTTTGCTACATTTATACATATGTGGACCTTATCTACTATTAGCTGCATGCATTTACATTTTAATTCTGTGTCTGATATGTCTGAAGTTCGACTCATAAATATTTGTGCTACACCGCTTCACCGCAGTGTGTTTGCTACACTTTTCGTTAAAGAGACAGTGTGAACACCATTACTTAGCTTTCGATCTAGTTGTCGCCGGAGTTGTTTGCCCGTGTGAACCTCGGGTACTATCGGTTTTACTTTATCATAACTATAGGCGTTGGACTATAAGTGTCACTTAGATCGGTATGATAAATAGACCATTAATTAGCCCTAATTAGTTCTAATTCTCAACAATATTACATAACACGACTGTCTGGTAACTGGTAACATCAGACCAGGTAATATGTGTTACTACGGCTGCAGTTAGTGACACTAAGTATAATAATCTACTTTCGATGATTTGGTCTCCTTGCCTTTAGTAGCGCATTCACATAGATAACGCCTCATAATCCAGTACCCACTGCCTTTCTCAGCCTTTGCATTGGCTTCATTTTGCAATAATATTGTTGTCATAACTACTGATAGTCATGTAAGTTGCTATTACGTACTAACGGTAAACATCCGAATGATACAAATTAAAGGACCGAAAAAATACATTGAGAAAATCCAAATCTTTCATTCCGGGCATTATACTCGTAGCTTTTCCTAATAAGAAGACAGAGCTAACAAATCAGCTGCGCAAACTCCATCTGAATAAATCTACGTTATATTTAGAGCGACTTCATTAATATTCCACGTATTGTTAGTGTAAGCAAACTGGAAGTGCCGTTGAAGTATCAAATTGTGTATAAATACAGTTGGAATTTCTTCGATCAGAGTTAAGGAAAAACCTGATCACTGCTATTTCGAACGAACGATTACTAGGAATAAACTGAGGCTTGGCCACGATTCAATTGCTTTAACTGCGTTAGTTATCTACGAGAAAGAAATGGCATGTTTCTTTATATAAAACTAGCTGTGCCCGCGTGGAAATCAGTGTGTCACAAAGTTTTTCCCGCGTAAGTACCGACATCGTGGGAATTCTAGTAAAAAAGTTGATGTAGATGTGCGCGTTTCAGCGGCCGGCTCATGTTCCATGAGCAGGCGAGGTAGGGGGAGGGCCGAGGAGCGCGCCGCGGACGCGGGCCCGGCAAGTCATGGGAAGAGCGCTGACTCGGGAAAGTAATATTTTCTTGGTGGCGTATAATTTTAAATCTATAACTTATTCTAAAGTAATTATTTAATGCACAAAGTGTAAAGGACAATTTTGATCTAAGTTAAATGGAGAAGCTAACGAACGCATTTATACAGATCTGAAGAAATTGAAATGTTTAACATAAAAATAGTTATTGTGAGTTAACCATAAGAAATGGACACATAATATGCAGACATTTTTGTAGTTTTTTATAGATCTACAATTCTCTAAAACATTACTATACTGTGTATCTATCTACTGGTTTACGCGATGCACGCGAGTAAAGCTCTCAGCAGGCAAGATTTCTTACAACCACACAACCCCTTCAACATTAATCATTATATTTCAGTCAATTTACATAAAACCGTAATGCTCTATTAACCTAAGCCTTCCTCAAGAATTGCACTATCTTTACGTAAAAACTGTACAAAATTCCGTTCTGTAGAATTTGAGAAATTGATCACATACAGACAGCTTTGGGAATTTTGTTTTATAATATGTATAGATAAAATTAATTGCGTAGCCAATGAATATAACAAATGAAATAGCAGTCGCTATTAAACTGATTCATTCTATCCAATTACCGGTAAATGTAAAGAATGAACGGTCTAATCACTAACAAATTCACAAAGGCCTTTATGTAAAAATATAGATTGCTTTTACCGTATGCATAGCAGACTTATATTAAGGATACAAAAATAATTTAAATATGTTATTTTTTAAATAGTTTGTATAAGTTTTTACTAGTTTATATCATTTTTAATAGTTATATACATATCAGTTCGGGTGTTCTTTACAACAATAGGGAACGTGATGACGGTTCTGCTGCTTACCGATATATGTATACTGTTGGAATAACAATGTATATTTTGATATAAGAAAAATATTCCATTCATCTAATACCATAATTACAAAGAGAAAGGTTGTAAATTGAACAAAGAGAATAAGGTTGACGATTGAATTATTTATTCTCCGATAATGCAAGTGACGTGGTGTGAAATTCCGCTTCCTGTCTCTGTTAAATTACTATTGGTAAAATAAGAGCATTGACAGCTTATTAAAACCAATTTGGAACATTAATAAATCCCAGTGAAGAGCGCGAAGCCACGCACGCAGCGTTCCGCACGCGCGCCGCCGCCTCCGTGCAGCTCGACGTGACGGTTCACGGAGCTGGCGCGCCTCTTAATATTTCATTTAAACTCTGACATGTGACGGAGGTAAATCTAGAAACGGAAGGGTTAAGCGATTAAATGTCAAGATTGAGTAAAATTTCCAATTTCTGTTTCAACCTTAGTAATTGATGTACAATCAACTGCAAATTAGTCTCAGTGAACCAAATATGTTGTTATAGCTACGGAGTTGAAACTGGTGACGAGTCGCCCTATACTTTAACACAGTTACTCGTAAGTATAAAATCGACCGGTCGCTAAGCTCATTTTTGATACCTTCGAAAATGGTGCCAATTGTATATAGTGAACCGTATATGTATTAGCATTTTACAAAGCAATGGGTTGAGTTTAGCAATGGCAAGTTATTATTGTACCTTAAAATAAGGTGGTTCACGCGTACCTTCATTATTTAGTACCGGGAATACATGCAATAAACTCTAGTCTCACTTATTATTGGGCCGCTAGGAAATGGCTCCTTAATAGACCAGTAACAGTTTTCACCATTTAATACGAACATTAAGATAGCTGCCGGAAAATATTTGCCGTAATAATGAATATTAAGTGACAACTGGAACTTATCTGTAATTGTAAATCTTCGACATGAAATTAAGTCCAAACTTCACATAAAACATAAAAGACGTGTAAAAACTGGATAAAAAGTAAAATCATATCTCATAGCATAACAATAAAATATATCTTCATTGTCAGTATGCGATGCCCACCGCTCGCAGGCCTCTTAAGTTTCTTCGGCGCAGTAAGATCTACCCATTTCCCTGTCAAATCGCACTACTTCATTATTAACGTAACTTACCTCAAAATATACCTATATCATTTATACTGTAACGAGTTTGCCATTAATCCCATTATGTTGACTCGCCACAAACCCGTCCATTAATTGAAACATGTCTGAATATCACAACGGCTGCCGTCACTACAACACTCGGTTAAATAACATTATCTAATGAGTGTTGTTATAAATGACCTTATGAATTGTCTGTCGTACCCTAAGCGATACTCATATGTACCAAGCGGTGTTAAGCGCACGATATCATTTATAAAAATAATGTATGTCGTTTATAAATCTACAGCAAATTCTGTTATAATGTGATAAATGACACTGGAAATTCTTTCAAAGCAGACAATACGGGTGCGTGCAGTGACTTGAACTAGGCGTATTAAATGCAAAACTCATAGTTCCATTTTTCTTACATACTCATAGCCGTAAGGTAGATCGAATAGCTTGCGACCGAGACTATCTGAAGAATACATAAGGACGTACATAACTATGTACATATGTGAACAATAGTCGTACGTGTGATATGTTTGCGAACTCGACGGAAATAATTTCTGATATACATATGTGTATAGTTGTTACTCTCCAATAGTCAAACGCCTCCCGTTCTGTAATACCGCTATCATATAGTTCACGTGATTATTTAATTTTCAGGTGAGTTAATGTTACTACGAGTATATAGAATCGTACCAAATAGTGTGGCCATAAATATAAGTAAATAGGGTTATGTTCGAACACTATGACACGTTAGTCACACGTCGCGGGCATCGGAGTTAATATTACATCTACATATTGATTTAATTACTACAAATGCTAGTCTGTAACTGCTGACTCTATATGTATTGTGTATATGTATATTTATATATACATACTTCATACGCTCCGTGCTCTCTGCCTACCCCGCTAGGGACCTGGCGTGACGGTTATTTATTTTGTTTATTTATTCATACTCGTATTCACTTTTGTAAATGCGTTACATAAAAAAAGAAAATACTCGCTTGTAAACGTAACAATGCAAACATTTGCTTTGAACTCTTTGCGGTCGACTTCTACAGTTTTATCGTTACCCTTTAACTTAAATGTAGCAAATAAAATAAGAACCAAATCTAACTTGTGATTAAGCACTGATTTTTTACTACATGCATTTCAAACTGCAATATGGCCCACACCAATGCTAACCGGAGACGAAAGGGTTAGCGATAGATTTGTAACGGCCTAAAATATAATTACTGTTTATGAGAGCACTACGTGTATAATTAGAACAATCCCAAAGCAAAGCGTATACAAACTATATCTCATTGTTCATTCCGCTACTTTAATGACCTCGCGGCTCCGAGAAACGATTCAACGCTCACAATTCAAAGTTAAACGCTTTCAGAAATTCAACTTAAGTTTCCACCACAAATCAGTTTGCTTTCTTCCGGCGCAGGTGAAATGTAACTTACCAAAAGGTTTCACGGGTGCTATTGTTACGGAAAAAACACATTTTAACCCCACTGGGCAATATTAAAAGTGTAAACTCCACTTTTCTATACGCTCGGAAAGGGATGACCGAAGTTTCTGTGGGGAAAATATTGAGGACTAGTTGTTGATCAAGAAGGGTTTATTGAATTTTATCGAATGCATGGTAGCAATGAAATTGTTTTTAATCACTTTATCGTTTTGTTTCTATTTTATTGCCTGAATAGAGTGGAAAACGGGCATCCGCTGCATGCCCGTTTTCCACTGTAGTTTTCACAAGTGGTAGCTGCAGTCCAAAGACATATGCAACCAATCTTAAACAGCACTATTTGTCCTATATTTGGCCGCTCACAGAAGTGTTGCCACTTTTGTAGTTCGAGATGCTTGCCTCTAGTATATACGTGGACTGGCAACCACACCCTACAATTCGAAACACAGATTGTTATAACAATTACTTCTCAGCAGAAATAAGTGTAGCGGTGGTACTTCTCCAGGCGAATCGTATACAGGTTATACCTCATTTAGAATCAATGGTAGGATTGGTTCTAATTGAGTTATTTATTAATCTCTCCAAAGGTTGCCTGACAGAGATTCAGAGCACCGATACTTAAGCAAATAAGAATAATACCTTTTTGTGCGTGTGGTTTGTGTTGTAAATTCAATTTTATGGTGGGTACACCAAAGTATATATGGTGCTCTTATATAAATACTGTATCATACATATGATACATTCTATATAGTTTTTTATATTCACCCTGTTGTTCTTTAAAGATGACATATAGTTTGTCGTTTTTCTGTCGTTGCAAAGTCGCACGTTTGCAACGCTCAGTTTTCCGATTTCTGCTCAAGAACACATTACGGCGCGCAGCAAATTAAACGGGCTGTAAGGAACAGGGTTCCCTTGTCAATCAATCACTTTTTACTCTTTCAATCTCGTGCGTCTCTGACGTAGTGGGGAAGGTGTTAGGCACGCTACGTGTACCTTTCATACATATTTACCGATCTTGAATTTATATTATTATATCAAAAAGCTACTGAAAAAGTAAGTACACATATATAGCCTTGGCTCATATCTGAGAAATTATATATTTCTTTTGATATATCGGGATATATGTACGATTGCATACAAGGCGTCCTATATGTTAGTCCAAATACGAGTAGGTAGCGACGGATATGTGACTAATCGTAATTAAAAACGCGGTTCCATCCGTCGCACTATCCACAAGCGTTGATAACTTCTCTTCCGATTTTCAATTATTCTGGTTCGTATTTTTTTACCCTTGCAAGATTATAAACACACTGGGTGACCAATGTTCGGACCGTCCGTAGCTGCGAGAAGGGATTGAAAGCGGTAGATTAGGAATTAAACAGGAATATTTTGAAATAGCAGGAATTTTTGTTATTTGAGCACTAAATAAAAACAGCACAAGTTGAAACAATAAACACCGGAGCGATATGGGCCACCCGGCGGATGCTAATTCCCGATGCACACAAATCGAAAACCATTCGTGTGGCTGTTAGCTTTTACTTCAGAAAAACATTGCAACAACTTTGTGAATTGCCAGGCGTTGTATACAGTGCTTGTCTGATTATCCTGTATTTAAAAGTAGGTTAAATTATAAATGTTTTCTGTAAAAAGTCCCAATATTGTTCTCTCAAATTACGAAGTATTTTCATTGCATGAGTAATTCTGTTTGTTTGTTTGTCGCCACATAATTATCTTGCAGGCATACAAATATTAAATTTGAAAACTTAAACAATCTTTACATCGCAAAACATGTTAGTTGCAAATATCATAAGAGAGTATAATTAGCACTAATCTATCAGTAAGTAGTACGTTGGTATGCCGTGGACAGTGCTAAGTGGTCATGAAAGTTGACACTAAGCACGCCTTCAAGTCCAGCTATAAAAGGAAGGCAGCGGCTTAAACCTTTTAAAAGTTAAAAGAATAATCGTTAAAGCTTACAGTACAAATGCTTTTAGATCTGTGGAGTTGGGAATTTACATTTGCCAGAAAGCCGGGGCGGCTGTAATGTTTCTTAGTTTAAGCCTAAGAGGTGATTCCTTCTCCTAAATGTTACGCCGGAATTATTACCTCTTCTTGGGATCCGGAAATGTTGGCCCTTGTAATTTTTGTTCTCCGTTTTATGGAGTTACATTTATTAGCAGCAATAATACTTATTCTTGCATCACAATTTAGTATTTTTATAAAAACGCAATAGTTTTATTGTTCTCGGCTAACTATCCTATAATAAATGATCTTCTTTAAAACTTATTCTATAACAGACAATAATCAAAGAATTTATATATACGAGACATTTTCTAGAGCTTGAACTAATATTTATCACTAATTCTATTCTAAAACTGTTCCTCTAACTGACATTAGTTGAGTATTTTAATTGGACATAGCTGACGATCGAAGGAAATAATTTTTGTTTATTTTAATATGTGCAGAAATGGCCACATGAAAAAAATTGCGAACGTAATTATAACTGAAAGGTTCTTATTTTGCTTTAGTGTACATTTTTTTCCCAAAATCCGCATTAGTGTATGGCGCGGACTAATGTTGGCGAGGCAATCGATGTAACGCACTAAACTTCCTTATCCGCCACTTAATCTAAATGCGCCTCCGCGCATGCTCGCTCCAGAGCCGCGGCTCCAATTTCGTCTTATCGTTCGATCGCTTTGGTAGTTGTTTGTAATATATCTCATTATGTACATGAAATACGTCATTCAAAGTATTACTTTAACAATTCTTCTCGGAAACGGGATCTGTTAACTCTGGAACGAACTATAAATGTTATACACCTTCAGTGTGTCGAATAACACTTGTTACAAGGTTATATTCAACATCTCCATGGTCTATATAATGTTAAACATTATATATTTTTATTGATGAATATACACGAATCACGTCGTCACGTTTGCAGGGACAGAGATGTTTGGCGCTCGGTGCTCTCTGCCTTATCCGCTAGGAATCTAGCGTAACGGTAATATATTTATTTTATTTATTTATAGATTTATAAAATAATATATCAAGTATAATAGAATTGACAGTGACTGGCCCATCGATGCAGCAGTCAGCGGACCTGACCATTGCATCGTTGGTTCGATTACTGCCAGGTTTACCAGGACGTACGGCAGGGTACCATCCATATCTTGTAGACACCCCGCTGAATAGGACGAAACGATTTGCTAATTCGTTTCTACTACAGACTGCGAAAGAGTGGAATTCGCTACCGGAATCTATTTTTCCCGATGCATACAACCTGGAATTATTCAAGTCAAGAGTGAATATGCACTTTCTAGGCAAGCGTGCTTCATTCTAGGCCTCAAACGCGAGCCTATAGCTAAATAAAAAAAAGGTTTATTCAGTGTCTGGGTGTATAAAAATATCTATATAAGTATGTTTATATGTACGTACACTGGAACTGTTTAAGTACCTACTTTGAGATTAGATGGCCGTGTGTGAAGATGTCCGAAGATAATAAATATTATTATTAGTTATATAATAATTGTACCTTCTATGAAACCATGCATCGATTTCCCCCCGGAGTGATGCTTAGATTCTTTTATCTCATTATTTATTATGTAAATATCGTGCAGTTCCTAGTTTTCGAAAGTAAGAAAAACGATCCTCACCGAACACAGCACACTGTATCACCACACATCGGCTACTGTGAATAGTGTAGAATTAGAAGGATCTCCGTTCCAACGCCGTTGAAGCGAAATCGTCTCGAATGGGAATAAAAGGCTGCCTTTCGGCCGCTATTACGGCGCGGTTTTGTTTTAGTTGTCATCTGTAATTTTCTTAATTATACACTTGGAAAATTGAAGCGTTCTTTCTGTTTTAAGCTTTTCCATTCTGCGTATTGTTAATTTTTATACGCATTATGATCTGCATTCCAGTATTCGGATAAAACGGTAAGCATAATATGGTTAACATCTTTGACTGACTTATTTATTAATTCTAACATAAAACGTATCACCTATATATAAAAATAAAAGCTATGCAATAGATTAAAACCTATGATAAAAAATCGATTCAGTGAGTTTTAGTTTTCAACAGAAATTTTGTTGTAAAATAATTCGGGCAATGTTGTTACAAAACCGACAGCTCATTACAAACTTAGTATAGTCCCCGGGATCCCGATACAATTAGAGTTCCATTAGACTTCGAAATACTTATCTAGTTGACCGCTAGGTTCGCTGACGTCACGATGCCTAGCCGTAACCATAAACTAGACAAACATTGGGCCCGCGCCAAATGTCAACCGGACTAAAACGCGAAATAACATTTCCAGTACCATTGTCAGATACTCCCGATTCAATCAAATTTCAACCTTACCGTTAACACAATAAGAGCCACTTGATACGTCGTAGCGAATTGAAACGTCCATAAAAGTTGGGGCTGAATTCCGCAAAAATATTCTCAGTCGAATACAATACAATAAACAATGGTCATTTAAAAAAGCCATTGTAGTTTGCACAAAACGAAAGTAATATCAAAAATCCGGGAACAGATAGCGTAATTCCTAGAAAGTGAATTTGTTTGATGTGGGATATAAAAAATTGGCATCGGACTTTTTTCAGGTGCGCCGCATACATATTTTGTAAAATAAAGCTTCGATCAAGAGGTACAAAGACTTGCCTAACATACTTGTATTAACCGTTTTTGAATTGTATATTTGTTTACAAATATCACGCAATACCTTCATCACTTTATATAAATATTTATCTATACCATAAAATTGTTACACATTGTAACTTATAATTGTAATAAAAAGATGATGGGCTAAGCGCTGCGACTAACGAATAAAAAAATACACTTCTTATGAATCGTACATGCCTACATAAATTATGCTTCATAATAACAAAATAACAATAGGTTGTCCTCTTTTATCCTGTAAATACCAGAGTGACTGAGTCTCATAAAAAAAAACGTTACAAATGTAAAGCAAATAGGAGCCGCAGGTTGTTTTGACAACACTTATGTAAGTGTGGAGTGCCCGGCGGTCCGACGCTTGTTATATGAATGCACACAGACAAAAGGTTTTATGTTATCAAAGTTGGAACACGGTGTGCTGTATTGGTTGCAACCTTATTTTTATTCAAATATTGGACACCGCCCTTTTACTACTATGCGGGCTTCTTTAATGTGGCTAACAATTATCTTGAAAAATATTAAATGACCCTGCATGCTCCGATGAAACTCGATGACTAAAGTAACTAACTGAAAGAAAAAAGACGGAGTCATGAAAATTTATCAATAACGGTCATCTCAAGCACTATCATCATCTAGACTTTTTCCTGTCTTCCTTCTTGGTGCAATTCATATGCTTTAAGGAACATTACAGAGAACTTTGAATTGTGCAGGTTTCCTCACGATGTTGTTCAGGATTCGGGTGAATCCAGGACTCGGGGGTCCTGGCGCGCCCGCAGTAGGAACGGGTTCCTTGGAACAGAAATACAAGTTTCTATTTTCAAACACTAGAAATTTGTTGTTAAACTTCTTAGCACAAATATCTAAGAAAATCGATGATAAAACAATGTTTACGGTGTCGTGCCAAACGTCAATCGTGTTTTGTTCAGGCCGTACCTATTCACAAGCGAAAGACAAACATCGTACACTTTCGTTTCATTCAATTCCTATCTTACGTTTCAATCTAAACAAATTTACAGCTTGCGCAATTCCCCCTCAAAACACCTATGGCGCCACAGGAACTTCAAACTTTTTTTCATTTTCACATAGAAAGTAACACAAAGACATGCTGTCGTTGTGTTACTTTCTACATGAAACTGAGAAAAATGACTTAAATGAGGTTGTGCGCATGGAAAATTAAGTAATATCCTATCAAGGGTATCTAATAATAACCAATGCGTACGTTGAGCTATCTCCAGCGTGCATCGAAATAAAAACGACTGGGGCACAATGCTGTAAGAAAAATCCATTTTTATGTATAAGCGCGCAAATCAGATAATCCAAATTGCTTTTTAGACGTGAACTCAATTTTGACGTGTATTCCACTTTATCGAGCGCAGATAAATTGAGT
>DVPR01000296.1:0-14994 GCA_018239345.1 Oxynetra stangelandi
GCAGCCTAGGATGAAGCACGCTTGCCTAGAAAGTGCCTATTCACTCTTGACTTGAATAATTCCAGGTTGTATGTATCAGGGAAAATAGCTTCCGGCAGGGAATTCCACTCTTTCGCAGTCTTTAGCAGAAAAAAGTGCCTGTATTTGGTTAATTAGAAGTTGATAAACTACATACATTCGTACATACATACTCGTACATATAAACACATACTTTGAATTGAATACTTATATAGATTTTGTTACACCCAGATCGATTAAATCCTTTTTCTCATCACACAAATATTAGCGCTGGGTGGATATCGAACCCAACGTCCCGGCTCAGCAGTCAGTTTCACTAAGTACTGCGCCAACAAACCAGTGGAACTTAATTGAAATGTATATGTAATACATGTATGTATCTTCCATCCTTTTCTATTTGGTTTCATTGTTTCCTACATTCATTTGAATTGTAGCGACAAATAAATAGGGGTTACACACACGTGATACACAGTTGTTTAAAAATACAATGCAACCATTGCGGGGAGCTGCCAATGTGTTTTAATTATTATGGAACACGACAAAATAATGAGACCCGTTTCGGATGCACGGATTCTTACAAAACGCTGACAATAAACAACACCTAACAAAAGATTTTATAATCAACCATTGCTATAACATGTATGTACTCGTATGTTGGTATATTTTGAAATTAGTCCCGCAACAGTGTTGTAAATTGATATGCAGATGTGTTTGTTTGCTGTTACGGTTAACGTATGAATATAGTCCAAATGCACCCATTTTAATCGAATATTGGATTATTGATACGCTAAATGCTATTGGCTGTTATTAATTATTTCTCGTAGTTGATAGGGCACAGGTTAATCACTGTTGGATGGGAGCTATGAGCTTACTCCAAAACATCGCTTCCTTGCTGATTGTTGAAGATACTGATAAAATTATTCTTTATTTTTCGCCGTTTTTATAAAAATAAGTCAGCGGTTTTAACTAAGTAGCAAGTCCTAGTAATCTCTTTCCATCTTTGAACAGAAATACAGAGAACTTACACAAACAGATAAAGCTTGTCCAAGGAGGCGTTCCAGGAATTTCTTAATAAAAAAGAAATGAAGTTGCAGACTGACCAAAGGGATGTTAAGAAATTGCGTGATTATACAGAGATGTATAATCGCCCGAGCGCAAAGCGAGGTCGTGGGAAAGGTAGGAAATTTCAAAACACTCATTTTAGTGACCAACCAGTAACCGACAGGACCCTTAATAAACCCACGACAAAATTATAAATATATTGTAGTAATTTTAAAAATCTTATCAAATTATTAGTTACGTTTTATGTTTAATAGTTTTGCTTGTCAAAAGGAAAATCTTGACATACCTTTTTATCAGTGGATGAAACGGTTGTACCGTTTATCTATTTATTTATATGCATTATTTTACAAGTGAAAATGTAAACCAGTTCAAACCCAAGGATTTTGGTTTGTGCTACTTAAAGTCGTTGTTTGATTGTTTGGTTGCTTTTCTAAGTTTATTTTATGATGGTTTGTACAGGCATTTAAAAGAAAGTGAACGAAAAGTTTAAAATGAATATAACTATGTAAAGGTCGATAACAGAAATAATCTAATCTAATAAATTATCCCTGGAACAGAAATAATATTAATGTTGCATTTCAAATGGAGTGATTGTAAAAGTTACTTGCAATAATATTTGCGAGAAGACTTTCTTAGTTGGTTATAGAAAATATAACTTGCAAGATCTGTACTAAATATGAAAAGTCAACAAGGAATTAAAATATTTAGAATTTTACAGAATCCTTGATTTATATAATCGTTGATGAACTCAATTAAGTCATACAATTATATTTTAAACAGTTAGTGTCCGTTTTGACATACATTTATGCTATAAAAAGTAACCATACAATTTGTAAGATAACAAAAATGATTTCAGGCGTCTGATAATGAATATAAAATTGAAATTTAATAATAACCTAATGGTTTTATTTCATTATCCATTAGCAGCGAACGTATTATATTATTATTATATATATTAACGTATTATATATATTAAATGTGAAATTGCACAAAATATTATTTTAACGTAACTTTATTATAGAAAGCAAAAGCAATGCAAAAGGTTTCGAATACAAAACGAATGTAACAGTGCCTAACTGTATACTGTTTTTTTATTTAATTTGAATCAAGCGAGCACTGAACTTTATTGTCATTTAAATGTCACGAAAAAATCCCGCTTCGTTACAAAATAAAGCTTCTAAACAATTTTTCAATCGAGAAAGTGACATACGGCGTTTTTCTGTTTTATTTAGTTATCATGCTGGATATCAGCAGACTCACTGAGAAAATGCTTTTGAAATTTGACCGGTTTTTTATTTTTATAAAGCGATATTTGCGAATCCAAAGCAGTATGCTAAAATTTAAAACCTAGAACGTCGCGTCGGAGTGAAAGACCAAAATTGAACTCATTAAGCTACCGTTGCCTACAGGCGCATGAAGCCCATGATCACTACACAATTAAACAGTCCCAACTCCTTAGCACTAAGCCCGTAAATAGTTATAAACACAGTAAATACACACTTCAATTGTCACTTCATAACGAGCAGAGTTTAATTGGAGAAACTGTCGGACGAGTTTGGGAAAGTTTCGACCGTCTCGAAACAGAATCGTAACTACAAATAACGCCATTGTCACCTATTTCGTTTGTTTCGTCGCGAGCAATTAGCAATGCATGAATTTTATCAGACTGTACTGTGCTACACGAAAACAATCGTAACTAGAAATCTTCGTTATGCGAATATCGAACTACTGTGAATGAGTTAGAGTTGGAATTCCTTTGTTATAATTATGCAGATAGTTCCTTGTGTGCCGGTCCAGCGCACAAACTAACTTTAAATTGATTTCATTGTCACAATGAAAAGGTGAAGAGTAGTGCAAACGAGTTCGAAGCGTCGCATAGAAATTAGACAAGATTGCTAGTCACTTCCTCGAAGAATTAACGGGA
Source organism: Oxynetra stangelandi (assembly GCA_018239345.1). NCBI lineage: Eukaryota > Metazoa > Arthropoda > Insecta > Lepidoptera > Hesperiidae > Oxynetra > Oxynetra stangelandi. The sequence goes on from DVPR01000296.1 coordinate 3,005, forward strand.
AAATGCGACCTATTTTACGTATTTAAGGAACGCTAGAGTAGCCTTTTGTATAATTAATATAGATAAGTGTAACAGAATACAAAATTTACACGTACACGTACATAAAAACATAAAATACCCATAAAGATTTTAAATGAATGTCACTGTAAAATTCGAGCCAAATATTGCCGAATATTTAGGTTTTAGTGAGGTAACTAACTATAAATCAATAAATTAAATTTACATTTTAAAGTGCTAAAAAGAAAAAGATATTGTGAACATCAAAGGGCATATTATCAGCGTCAGAAAGATTTGAAGAAAAATGAAAGAAATTTTTTTTAAAAAAGAACTGTACCAACATCAAATGCTGAACGTCAAAGGAAATTTCGTCAAGGCAATGCAGAAAAATCTTACATGAATATGTAATTAGATTTAATAATAATATTTAAAAAATTATTGTAATACATGCCTCAATATTATTTAACTTTAGGATTTCCTCATTTTTTTCCCAGGAAAAGACAAAAATTGGACAGTAATGAAGAGGATGACGTGCAATGTAGGGCTCTTGAAAATATAGAAAATCTAACGCTACAAGAAAATCAATTCCACAGCCAAATAATTCAAATTTATGAACAGCGTAATGAATGCATTACTCCCAAAGTTGTTCTACACGGGAACACAGGAATTCCTGGCGATGGTAATTAAAATTAAAACCTGAATTAATATGAAAAAAATAATATTGCATAAATATTGTAACTGCATAAGTTGATAAAAAAATGCTATACAATAGCTTTACCGCGGCAGTCCCCGAGTGCCACACCTTTTTGTTTAAGATGTTTTTTGAGATTTATCCAAAACAATGCGAACGAAGTCAACCATGCATGTGTCACCTAGTATTCTATTAGGAAACATAACACAAAAAATATTATTCAAGATAGTTCTGTTAGCGTAAACAAAATCGATTTGTTTTTTCTCACAAGACATCATTTGTTAAATTTCACGAGAGTAAATGTGCAATCTGGAAAGAGATAAATCAAAATGGCAGCCATGTGCGGATTTCCTGCGAGGGATATTTACGTCCAACTATTTATATCTGTGGCGTTGGGTTAATTAATTTATTTCTCTGTCCACGGCTGTCCTGGGAGTGCGAGTTTTCACTTTGTTAACGAAATATATATGTGTAGCGAAACGGAAATTAATTTTTATTGTTAATTCTTAAGGGAGTATCTGCGTCTTTAAAATTGATACACATTCAGAATATACGCATTTTAATACTGTAAACTGTAGTTTTAAATACATATCAAAATGATAGTGAAAAAAGTTTCAAAATACATAAACAAAATTGTAATGTTTAAAATTGTTACGAATGGAAGATGCACATTTTTTAACAATATATTTTTATTTTAATATTTTACCAAAGAAGCATTTTATCAAATGTTTTCTTCAATAGTTTTATTCTGGATATTTTCTATTCCATATTGAATAAAAAATATGTACAACGTACCTACAACGTATGAGTCATGTAGTTACATTATTGTCATTTTTGTTTATTATTATTTGCCACGTTGTTTATTTTTTATTCGGTTTTCTCTTTATTTTTTTACCGTACTTTTGTATCGTATTTTTTCTTGTTTTTAGTTAATAGAACATTAATTTGAACATTATTTAATTTAAAAACGAACTTATTGTGTATGTATATTATATGTATATTATTTACAATATCTAATATATAATCGTTAAAGACCTCATTTATTAAATAAATAAAATAAAATGTTGTAGCTCTAACATCACACATCGATAGTAAAATTTATTTATGTTCAGTGAAGTAACATTGGGCGCGGTCACCGATTAAACGGGTAATCGCTTGCATTTAATTTTCAGCATCGTTTTCGCGCTTCGGAAGTCTCGTTAAATAGTCTGTCACCATTGTTATAGTTGCATAACAATTAATATACCATTTTCGAATTTCATAAAAGCTATTTGAAAAATACTCATCGACGGGTGGCCTACCATCTCATACCTCTACCAAACGGCAACGCAACAGCGTCGTCATACATTCACAATACCTCCCCCTGTTACGGTTGGAGAACGCTACGATGCTAATGAGCTCACTGCATCAGCTCGGCAGGTAGGTATGACTGAGTCAATTTTTATTTATTACTCCAAGTATCGATACTAGTAGCTATGTCGTAGTTAAACCTTATGAAGGTCATTTCAAACGAAACAATTACAAGAAAAAATATGCAACTGTCCAATGTGAGTCTCTTCCGAAACGCACTGGGGCTGGATGTGTTCATAATATAATTAACTGTGTACACGTGGATCTGCACAGAAATAGTATATTATGTCGCTTGAATGACGCTAATAAATATTTAACTAAATCTACCATTTTTTAATTATTTATACCTTCTTACATGAAGCTGGTTTTATTCAACTAAAACCCAAAATCACTTCTATCTCTCCTTATTATCAAAATATACTTATTACTCTTTTAGCCTTCGAAACCTTTGGTGTATCTGTATATTTGAAAAATATTTCTATCTTTCGATATCTGCTGGAGAACTAATTACAAAAAATATTAATATCTGTATCATACTACCACGACACTATGCCAATCGGAAGTTCTTTCTATTTCGTACTGAGAAAAAAACATTAGAGGAAAATTCTACGAAAGGTTCTCTCATCACACATTTTCACAGAACCCAAACATGTGTCCCACACATAAGATATCCAAAAACACACAGAAAAATCTCGAATGGCGTGTAAACTAGCCAAGTCCTGCATTGATAAGTGCATCGGGTAAGCACATAGGGCATACCGGAACGATTGTAATAACCGTATCCAGTAGCCAACTGCTACCCATAAAAACAAATAGTGGATTGTGGTTTTCGCTTCGTATTAAATTCTTTGGCACAGGCTAAGCAAATATCTAACAAAATATTTGTATACTGTAAAACTTGTCAGCGAATGCTTACGAATATGCGTAGTCTGCGGCTGTAGTCGAGAGCAATAGTGGTAATACGGTGACCACAATAATAACCCATTAAGCGAACTGTTTGAAAAGTACCATTCCACTAATGTGTGGAAATCGGACAGTCCAGTATCGGTTATGGACACCGGATTGGATTCTAGTTTGTTTAGCTTGTATTGTTTGGATTCTGCGTATTTTGTGGATTATATTTAAACATTACTCGGTAATTTTGCACGCTTGTGCTACCTATTTTATAAGATTGCCAATTTAATATTGAGGGTACAAGTAAGAAAGCTCTGAATCCAACGCACAATAAATCTCTCGGAGCGCTTATACAAACACCTGTTTTTGCGGCGAAGGCCCTACTCGGCGACAAGATTCCACCGAATTACCTCTACATCTCAATTCGACTTTATTTCTTTCTAACAAGGGCTATTATCATGTGTTCGGGACAAAGTTTCGTAATAGGAGTTTCTTGTTCGGAAGTTCGCCAACTAATCTCCTAATAGCAGAACTGTTGTATGTGCGAATGAATGTAACAATAATTACGGCAAGCGACAAATTTCGCGCCCCCGGCCTTTGTGTGAGATATCTTAATGCCTTTTAATAAATTATATTGCTACAACATAGATGTAACGCGAATACTGAACCATTAACAAATTGCTCACGTAATATCACTCTGAATGTATGTACATATACAGGATAATTAAAGTTTGAATTTAATAGTAAATCAGCGTGAGCCTCATCCACGTTCAAGCACCTTGAATTGAAAATTCAATTGTAAACTTTATATCATTTATATATTAAACTGTGCGACACACATAAAATAGTACATGATACCGATAGCCACAAAAACACATAATTATATTTTAATGTTATACACACTTTCCTCGAATAATGTTACATTAACACCATACTATGCACAGATTCTACGCAGTTTCGTCTGATATAAGTGCGTGTGAAGTTGCACCAAGACATTGTCATTGTGATTGTTCAGAGTGTAAACTTAATATAACTTATGGATTGACGCTTATATTGACGTCAGCCGGTATTATGCGTAAATAATACTATTGGCCATTGGGATAATACCCAAAGTTCTCAGTTTTAAATAGTACAAAAATAATAAATTACGACTCGGTGATCGGCAAAATAAATCAATTTCAAGTAACAGTATTAATAACAGTCCAGTTCTCTTCCAGTAGAAAAAGACGGTTATTAGAATCGGTCACTAAGCTTCTGCTTACGAACGAAAAGTGGAGATTTATGCTTAATAACTCTACGTAATACCGCACGTCTTATAACTGTTGGATTGAAAAATCTGTTGAACAATAAGTTTCAATATTTTATTACTAGACAGTAATGCAGATAATCATTTTAACACCACTTATAATTCCAATATGAACATACTCGTGGATCTCTCAAAATTATAAGAATTAAGGTTACAATCTATAAAGACTGACTGATCGGTTTGGCAGACTTCATACGCCCTAGATAACCCTAAAACCATGAGAGATTTTCGTTCCATGTTTTCTCAGCTCTTAAAGACAGTTGCTTGGTAGATATTACAATCTGCTATAGAAGGCTATAGAAGGTGCAGGTAATTGAAGCTACTACAGTAAACAGAGATTTGATTTGATTTGACGTCAGAAATAAAAGTATTTCCCGCTAACCTTGGTTAAGAATCAGATAGAGATGTATTTGAAATTAATTAACATAATGAATGTAATTCGGTTGCAACACTCGAAACTATTTACGTGTAACATATTTAACTTAAGTGTAATAAAATTTAATAAAAAAACTATTTGTCTCTTTTACTTTCTAATATATTAATGCCCGAAGACCTTAAATACATTTTACCTAACGCTACTTATGATTATCTAGTTATTCAAAGTCTAACGCATGAGAATAGATAAAGAATATGATTTTGCCTAGAATCGTATTATATATTAATAAAATACATATATTTTTAACAAATTACGTTCTACGGGCTCGCCATAATATATTGTACTTTGACGTGTGAACTTGTAGCAGAACCAAAAGGTAACTTGACGCGCCGGATTATATACTTTATTACGTTTGAAATACAGTACAATATTGATAGGTTCTTTTAAAGACGTCAAGGTGGTGATCCATTGGTGAGTCGGCGAGCAGTGTTATTTATCGATACAAAAACTGTTGCTGGTTTTCCATTGGTGAGCTGGACAGTCAGTATCTGCTAATATACTGAGTAATAACACTTGTTGAGTTAAAAAATCCGTTGATGTATGAATTTATAAATCGTTTGATGCCTGTTTCTAATGAGCAAAAACGGTAGAAAGTAAAAAAAGCTGTTGAAATATCACGCTAATGGGTAAACACCTTTAATAGCAATACACAATGTATGGAACTCTGTCCAATGCAATAATAAATTGTGTATGTGACTTGTGCATTGTGTAGTCGATTTATAAACTGCAATTCTGTTTTCGAATGCATCATGATAGTAGTATTTTAAAAAGAAAACAAATGATAGTGCAGTCACCTTCAAACATCAATTCCAACAACACTCAGAAATAACGAAAACATAAACGGGTATACTGCAAACCTACAAAAAGTATCTATTTTTAATGTCACAGTGATTTGAAATTTTGCCTAATTAATATCTACAGTTCTGTATGTTGCTTGTACAAAATTTTACTCCTTAAGACTAAAACTCATCGTTTTTTACGGCAATAACATTGAATCACCTCAAATTTCATGCGTGACGATTTTTGTAACGATTAGAAATGTATGTTACCTCAATGTTCTTTATTTGAAATTTAAATAGAATTCTTGTGCATGCCTATTCGGAGCCAACCTCCACACTTCGATTCTGACTCTGGGAATATACTATTTGAATGATACTTTGTTTAAAAAGACATATTAGTTACATAAAATATATAAATGGTTAATTTAAGGTTATGTTTTTAGCGATTCCAGCCTTATTATTTCAGTATTGTACACTCCAAAAGTTATCCTGAAAACAAACGCTGTTTTTAATATTTTTTGAGCTGATATACATATATATATATTGCTTTAAAAAGGACCAAAAAATATTCATGTAATTGGATAAGCTACACTGGTAAGACCAATTTTAATTGTTCAAATATTTTATTTTTATTTTTTATCATGTATAGAAAGCCATGCTATTTACCGGATGGGTGTCCTGCTCTCCCTAGCTTAAAGTAATAGTCATTTTTCAGCGCAGTTCTTAATTCCCTTCGGGTCTGCACAAAAGGTGCTGCCATACATTCCACCTGCAGTCATCTTAACATTTCACCCTTCTTATTCATATCATCTTTCAAGTAATTCAACCGTGTATTAATTCATTGCTCTTTCTCTCCTCTTACAGCCATCACGTTCACACCCATCTTGCCTAATGGCATGATTTCGCTCATTGTTACATACACAAAATCCTATATGAATACGTTACAACCACCAGGTTACGAAAACATGACATTTTCACGAGCGAATTACTGATTCTGTGAACTGAACCTTTGTTAAACTCGAATAAAGTTTGTGTTAAAACAATACTGTGGAGATTCGAACTTCTCGAGCGTTCAGCACACTATGGGGAGAATGGGAGGTGAGCGCCTTTATACACTACGACTTGCACAATGTAATCGAACAAATCACGATATTTGAACTTTTAACAATAATAATCGTAGTATGTGTAAAACCAATTTCCATAATTTCTTGCTGGACCTCTTTTCTTGTGATTTTGTGCGCTTACAAGTGGCTGGGAGATGTGACCATGGTAAGAAATAAAAAAAAATTTACTCGTGCTCAAATATGTCGAGCTGTATGTAAGAAAGTTTGCAGGAAAGCTTCAAAAAAAAGTAAGCAACCGTACTTTGTGTAGTAAATTAGATGAAAAGCTTCGGTAAGCGCGTTAAATTCCAGAAGTCAATAATATTGATAAAAATTGCATATTCGTTACAAGTGAATTTTTGGATTTTTAAATAATTATATGTATTTAATAACTTAATGTCATATGAAATGATTAGGGGTTGTAGTCACAGAATACTATTTTTCCCGAAAATAAAACTGAAAGTCTAATGTCAGTTTCAGATATTTATTCACTCCGATAATGGGCCCATGTCTTAGTGACTACATTTTTCGTCCAGAAAACATTGCCTCTCTAACGGAGTTTCTAACAATTTTTTGCTGACATTAGTCACGTCTGTCATTAACAGAACAAGCATACGTACAGATAATACTATTAGAAAATATATCCATACCAAATTGCAAAGGTGTCGTATGTTTTGAACAAACCCGTCTAAGAATGAGCAAAACTTGTCGTCCACTTATAACAGCGACTGAAAAGTTGGTCATATAACAAGCAACGAGTGTATGAGCCGCCGACGACTTTGACAAACATTACCTAACTTCACGGCTCACTTTGGTAGTGCTAAATAAATATGGTCCAAGTTTCGCCGCTGCTTACGTGTGCGACTTTAAAATAAAATATTAACTTCCCAGTCGGATACTGAGTCACTACAGTTGACACTTCGTATAATAGAAAGTTGGTATGTTGATCCTGAAGTGCACACGTGTACATGATCTGCCGTTCAAAGACACGTTAATTAGGAGAATCTATTCTTTTGATAGCGACTGGTACCTACTGGTCAAGCTTTTTCTAGTGTTACTCTCGGTGAGTACGTTCTACATTTGGTCTCCTAAGCAAACATCGCATTGATGTACACAATTACACGCGAATACCTTGACCGTACCTGGAGCAACGAAATGCACTATACTCGACCAATATTGACGCAGTAACGAACGGTGAACGACGACGTAAGAGAAAAAGGTCTACTGGGAAGTAGGACGTCAACAGATTGCATAGATATGTGACATGAGACATACCAATAATTTAATACACATTCGTAGACAAACGAAAGGCAAGTTAATTCTATCGATTATAATCCTCACAAACGCCTATCACCTTATCTTCATCAAAAAGTGGACATACATACTCCACAAAGGCAGTGTTCGTTTTGGATTTCATATTTTAGGAAGTAACGCATTCTTTGCCGATGATAACAACAAGTATTTTTGATGTCGACAGCTTAATATGAATGTTTCCAAAACAAAACATCGATAGATACTCTTTGTGAGAGACTTAAAATCCGCTAATTAAAATCACAAATAGTCGTTTCAGATCTGTTGTCCACGAGGATAGGATAGCGATGTTCAAATAAATGCATACCTACTAAAACTAAAGGTGAAGCATCTACGTTCCCATGAAATTCAGATGAGATGTTGAGCTTCGGATATGCTAAGAGGAGCTATACAATTTATACAGTGCAGTACTTCGGCTGCATTTTCTTTGATAAAAGCCTTGGAACAATTACTTTATAATAAAAACTATACAATCTAAACCTTAACATTTTATTCCAATCTAGGATCAAGACTGACAAGTTTGAATATTTCATAATCATTATCATTGGGTGGGGCTGGTGGTTGAAGCGACTGCTCGCGAAATTTCAGTGAAATGAGCATACGAGTATGTGTTGCCATGGCAACAGAGTTATGAGCATTTCTACAGTGATATTTCCTTATCCAAATAATTCCCATATTTACTTGTTCAAATAACTGTTTGGTGCATTGGTCAGCATGCCAGTGTGCCGCGGCGATACACACAGTAACAAATTCCAGGCCAAGCAGTTACCGTATATGCTCTTGGAACAAGAGAACTGTTCGTGTAGGTTTTGTTACTTTCGTGTACTTTTTGTTGTATGTGCGCTTATAAATCCTTGTATATGTAGAAAGCGTGGATATTATCTAATTGCAAATAAATTTTTGTTCACAATTGTATATTGTAATTTTGATCATCAACGTTCCGATTGAATGGGTGTGTTACGTAAAACGTATAAAACCAAATGTTAAGCACATTTCTAAAGTAGACCTCAAGGATATAACGTTCATAGCCAATGTTACAGATCAGATCTTAAATATGTAGACATACATATATTATCATTTATATTTTTTGTCGACATATATATCGCCTATTGCATGCTACATCGTGACATATATTATTTTTATTTTTTTGATGTAAGACTTTCCGTATGTTGAAGTGTGCAATAAAGAATATTATATTGTATTGTATTGTATATTTTCCTTATACATTTTCAATTAACAGGCACTGGGTAGAATATACTTTGCATGGATACCAATTACACAAAAATATAAAATGAACGCATTATGTAAATGAGGTAATTTAAAATTCTATCTCAAATGAATATTGATACCATTCGCAAAATTTTATCCTATGCGCGTACTTATTTCTTTAAAGTCCTTGTATAATCCTAAGCACACGTCAGATATATTTTTTAATTTAATTATTGATAAGCAATTTCATCTTAATGAATATTTAATTTTAGAATTGAAAAGTTTGAGTCGTATCAATTGTTAATATTAATGTGTTTTATTTATTTATAATTATGTACACGATCCATTCAGAGACGTATTCGTTGCATTAAGGAATTTCTTCCTGCTGACCTGTAAGTGGAAATGGTATAGTTGATGGTTCACTGGCACTGGTTTACAACTATATAAATATATATATAGAAAATATTTTATATACCCAAGGAATAAAAAAAAATTACACATGCACGTGTATGTTACTCGTTAACTTATTTTATCTTAATTCAAATTTATTAAATTGGTCAGATACTTGCTGATGGGGGAGTCAAGAGCCTCCAATACCGAGCATAAAGAGAGTAGAGTAATGTAGACGAAGCAAGTTAGGTTTGTAAGTACATTAATATTTGGCACTCGGTACTATTTGCCTATCCTGATCGGGACCTGGCGTGATGGTATATTGTTGTTGTTTGCACAAATTTATTATAATAGTGTCGATGTAATACATAAACGATCAAATATAGTTTCTGCTGCCAAACTCAAAATAATTTTTTTAAACAATAAAAAATATTGTATAAGCAACTACAGTCATATAAACTTCTCTAAAGGCGTGAGTCACAATTCTTCGTATGTCAGTGTACCACATTTCTCAACCTGCCGCGCTAACAATAACAGAATCACGTAACCAATCACGACAGCGTGGGCTGCATTCATGGCCCCCGTTTTAATCAATAATTCCTTGAAATTCAGGCCACTTCTGCTGCAGACGGTCAAATCTAGGATCGTTGGTTTGCAATTACTGGAATGATATCATATGCGGTGGTATCGAGCTGGTGACCGTAGACTGGCAAGTGTTGACCGATGATGATAGACAAGGCGCAAGGAAGAAACTGGTCATGCTTTGGATGCAAGAATGACTAGACGGCTGCATGGTATAAACCTCAAATTACCATAACTAAATCTTCTACCCCAACGTCTATTTATGCGAGGACGCTTGTTTGGGACAACATTATATTTATATTCATTTTTAATAAAAAGTATGCATAATAAATATATACATTTTAAGCCTTAAGGAAGAAGCAACTAACCCTATGAAAGTCAAATGAGATATTGAGTTCACGATGCGCTGTAAGATATACAATTTATACAACGAAGTTCTTTGCATGCGCTTTGATAGTCTAGAGAAATAATTACAATAGGTACATGTAATATGTTGATAAGCTACTCCAAAGAGCTTATGCTGTGGAACAAATTTACGACCTACATATACATATGTATATACAGATATTTAGAAATATAATGAAAATGAACCACTTTATTATAAAAGCTTTATTAAAAATGCTTATGATTATAGTTGTCCTCTGGAACTTTCAACGCACGGAATAGATCCCAGATAAACACAAAACAATCCCAGATAAACATGAAATAAACGTATACAAAGAACTAGGAATCACAATAAACAAGTGATCGCATATATACGTAAGGGTACTTTTATGACACTAGTCAAAGTGATAGCGTATTTTTACCACTTCCTCATAAATCAGACAGAATAATCTAAAACAAAGAATAAAATCAGTACAGGAAGTCTGCAGCACCATTCTTCCTTGAAAATTCGTTGCAATGAATTCTCTAAGCTTAGATGTAATCTAATAAGAAAATCTTTTCATTTTGTATGAAGAAACAAAGCGAGAATAAAATATAACAAAGTTCAAGAAGTTACAATAACAGGAGTTACAGTTCAGGTAACTGAACAAACAACTCCGAATAAGTTGAGCTAATCCGTTACCGCAGTTAGCTTAGCTCATTCGAACTATCAATTCTTGAACACCTGGCGCTGAAACCTCATAGGACTTTAACACTGCAAATCCATACACTACATAGGGTTTCCATACACCCGGAAGATTAGGAAAGCCCCGTAATTTTGTTGCAATTAATTCCGTATACGGTAATGACATGTACATTTTTATTGCATGGAAATAGCGATGGGCGTACTGGCTGCCTCTGAGGTATAAAGCGAAACGCTTCGCGCGTTTATATTATCCACGATCTCTGTCATATAGCTATGCTGAAACTGTTAATTGTTTATGATTATAGCTATATTTTTAATTCTGTTGCATAAAACAAATACTTGCAAAAAAGAAGCTTAGTTGTTCACGACGAGTGTTTTGGCAGTTAATAGAAATTAAACTTAGACTCGAAGTGCAGCTAGTGTTGCCAAGTTATACCTTAGTTTGACTGTCTACGAAGCCAAGTCTATTTCACTCAACCGATGCTTAAAGTAACTAAGCTAGCACTTTTAGAGCAGGACACGTTGCTTTTACACTGGATTAAATTGTGTAATACATACTAAAGAGATATAAAAACTTGAGAGAAATGAACACATGTGTGCGCTCGAGAACATAATGAACTCGTTAGTTTTAATAAGCGCTCGTAGGATGACAGTTTTACAAGTGCAAGGGATTCGGAGGTTCTGAGGACACCTTAAGCAGCGTTCTCGTGTTATCGTTAGATAACAGTGGTTGTACCTAGTAACATGTCTCAACTATGGTGTAAGGCAGCCGATAAATGAGTTAATTACTAACCCCTACTTTTCCACTAGAAAAAAGTTACAGGCAGTACTGATAATAAGAATTCAACATAGAAAATTACCATTCAATTTAAA
>DVPR01000297.1:0-14990 GCA_018239345.1 Oxynetra stangelandi
TTTTAGTGTTATATTAAATGTTTTATTTGTTTTGTTTCACCATTCTCTCTCTGTTTTGATATGTAATGTTGATAGTTATTTCCATGACTCCATATCGGCTTCGTATCACGCCGAAGTGTATGTCAATGGAATGTTTTTAACAATAAAATGGACGCCAATTCGTCGCGTCCTTTAAAGGCGATTTCATTTAGAGCCACGCTTAATGAGCACATAAATGCGAAGGTGAAAATACTGATAACTTTGATGCGAGCTACGAGGATGTGCATAGAGTGATCACTAGATCTCCAAAACGCCCCGTAAACTCCAAATTTAGAAACGTTGCTTCTATTGCGATGTAATCTATCAATGAGGATATATATATATATATATATATATATATATGTGTATATATACATAAATATGGTTTTAAGTTCTATTACACATACGATTATATTTAAATAGTAAACGCCGTTTAAAATTACGTCCTGTACGTCTCAATAAACCCAACGCCGCAATCACAACGAAACACCGCGTGTAATTCACAGTTATTATTATCAATGCAATTTACGAGCGGTGGCTAGGAACCCGCCGGGACGGACAACTTTACCATTGTCGCCACTCTCCGAACGGTATCGCTCATTACGAGTATATCGGCGAAATGGCCTCGCCACATACACCTCCAATACTTTGGCCTATACGCAAGTATATATCAACAATTGTATCCCATGTTAATAATCGTCAACGCGGTCAGTATTGTAATACATGACCCCGTAAAAGTTCAACTTTTATCAGCGCTCACCTTGGTTCTAGGTCCTCAACCTCTATTGGTCTCTGACATTTTTAAACTGCAACTCTTGTTACTTATCTGCGTTGGATTTGCTTTTGGGAGATGCAGATTGGAGAAGCAGAAAGAGGTATTATACATATTGACTTATTAGTCTGAACCAAAGTGGGTTTTAAATTCATTTTTCTAGATTTATTTCGTGATTCTTCTTATTCTGATAGTACACCCGTGTCCAGCGGTGGAACGTTAAATGGGTGGATGATGATGTATCATGATTATTATGTATCGTTTGATCGAAATGTCTTTACGTATACAAAATATTGCGTGAACGTTGATAGGGATTTCAAATCCAGTCCAGTCCACAACGTAAGCGGCGTGCACCAGAGATAAAATTTCATTGTTCGTCGTAAAGATGTGCATTATGACGCAGCGAGGGCCAATGGCGGCGCGATGCATCCGAGTGGATGCACTTTTCGCCCCGCACTCGACACCAAAATGCTCAGACGCAGTGCGTGCGGTTAAATTTAGAATGCCGAGAGCGTCTCGACAGCGCGGCCGTCTCACATTTAGAATATTGCTGGCAACATTGCAGTGCGATTGAACAATACAACTGTTAAAATTGTCCCTCTCTTCACGTCTCCCGCAATTTAATATAAAAAATTTAATAATCCGTTTTTTAATTTCCCTCACCGAAACTTCACTCCCGTTTTTTGTAGTAGAAAAAAAAGGTTTTTGTTCTTAAATGTTCGTCAATTGGATCAATTTAGACGTTTTGGCAAATTACTTATCTTGATTTATTTTAATGTAAAATGATACGAATTTATATACCTTCTATAACCACAAAAGCAATTTACTTGAATCAATTTACATTAATATTAAGAAAAATTATAACAACAAAGGTTGGTCCAATGCCAACTGTTAGTGAAACGAAGATAAAGCCGTATCTTAGTTAAAGAAAAACATGCAGCCATTACTTTCTCCACAAATAAAATCAGCTTTGTGTATTTTTGCATTAAATGTAAATTGATTCGATTTCAATCATACAATTGTTAAAAACATAAATGTATATTTCTAATTATGAACATTATATTATTGAGAATATTTTATGATTTAATGAAACTTCCTACAACGCTGAAGAAAAACTTAAGGCAAGCTGCACACCTTAAAGATGTCACGTTATCTTGTGGATTGTGTGGTCTGCCAATATGCACTTGACCAGCGTAGATAGACCGTGACCCTAAACATTAACATCTGTGACCCGTGTCCAACGATGCAACGATAAATAGTTATGATATTTTTCTATACATTGTACGATATTAAGATTTTATGATAGGATTTTATGTAACGAACTCTAATACATACCAACATAACACGCACAAAATAACTATTCGTACGGTAATACGGTAAAGTTCGTATAATTGCTCGAAAACATTTTTTTTTCCATTTTTTTTTTCTTTACGGGAACTAACTGACTATCGTTTGTTTTGTTTCCGTTTTAGCAGTTTTATGTAATAATTACGCGCGTCTAGTAGCGTCTCGCTCTGGCGAGTCCGATATCTATCTTTGTCTGACATCGGTTTTTTCATTGAGAGAGCAACGACGAGTGGTATTCGAATGAGTGACCATTGTGAGGATGTAAGATAGGACGCGAAATTTGGAATCGAGGCTTTTTGAATCCAAATTTGAAATTTAAAAACAATTCCCAACGAATGTTGGATAATCCTTTTTTTTTTATTTGATAGGAAAGCGTTTGGCCGCGATCTCGCCTAATGTGAAACACAGATGCGTCATAGCATGAACTAGATCTAGAACTAATAGAACCTAAGATTCCTAGAAAACGTCCATTCAAGCCTTGAAGAATTATAGTACCCCAACAAGTATAATATTTGTTAATTATATTTTGCTATGTGCATTGGATCACGATTGTTGGAAGAGATACGCGTCTATACGAATAAATTTGAACGCGTTTAGGTATTTCAAGAATGTCAACACACAAAGAAATATATTTTCAAAATGTAAAACGAATTACTTAACGGATAAATAAGTGGTAGCTTATAATTTATTCATTGAAATAATGTTTTATGATATTTAAATTTTTTCAAAAGTAATTTTTACTTTTAATAGTAATTCTTGACACTCAATACGTTGAAAGTGCTTTTTTTATAAAGTAACGAATGATATTATTCCCCATATCTATGACTCATAATAACTTGACCCTAGCAAAAATGCTAACTCATATTGAATTCAAAATTGAAATAGCGTAAGACCTTTTAAATATATGTTATGGATACCAAAAATAACTTACCGCTTTAATTTCACAGCGTTTTCACAACACCACACGATCTTGTTTTATATACGGAAAACATTCGAAATGAAGTGTTTCGAGGCGTTCCATCCAGTGATGATTGTGGAGCGGCTGTAAAGTCCTTATATACTTCGAAGGCACTCGTCAAATAAATGTCTTAATCACCCCATTTTTCATCATTATCTCGATGTGACCAGTCGATTAGTGATTACTTGATTTTCGTTCTTGAGTAAATATTTTCGAACTGTATATCAGTGTATCAGTTCTTTGTTTTTTGTTTTGTTAAATGTACCTTTGTGCGTTTTCGAGTCGCTCTATAAGATTTGGTTGTTACTAGAAATTATAATTTTGTATTGTTTGGTTTCTTTTTTCTTTCCTATAGTACGAACAGATCCATTCTCGTCCAGAGTACAGAGTCTGTTTGATATGTTAAACATTATTTTCTAAAATCAAACTTTTTATTATTCAGATATACATAAGGCACTGAACTTGGCTATACACATGTGTATCTATATACTAAAGTATACACATAAATATACATACATATACATGTAGGTACTCAACGATATAGTTTTTTTAGTGTCTTCGAATAGCAAGCGCAGACAAGGAAACAGTAGCGCAGACTTTATCATGGATTGTATAGCCTGGCCGGGAATCGAACCCGAAACACCTCAGTGTTGTACACTTTTATTGGTCAGTGTAGTTCATAACCAATTGTTTCATTCGTTTGCCTGAGCAAGACTGTTCTTGGCGTATTTGTCAGTGGGAACTTGTCTCTCTGCCTACACCACTGGTGCAGGAACACTATGTGTATATAGTTATCGCATGTTGATAGCTCCATACGAAGGATTCTAAAATGCTTTCATATCCACTCAATATTGTATCTCAACATCGCAGACAGGAAGTCTGTGGGCGGGCGGCATTCCTTTACGGAATTTCCAATATAGAATTCGAATAGTGTTATTTCACACGCAGGTATTTCGTGTTCGGAATGAGAGCGTGCGTGTAATGTACTTGTTAGTGCAGTGGTTAGAGATGTTCACCGCTGATGTGGAGGGCCGTCGGTTCGATGCCCACCCAGTTATATTTGTGTGACTAGTGCGTTTATTTGTTCTGTGTTTGTGTTATTAATATCAATGTGGTTAGAAATTTATATATGAATCTTTATCGGGCCTTCGTCTTGGAATCTCTTCGCACGTGATCATCGGAAGCCAAAACTTGGCGGAACCTGTGCCTTGGGGACTGGAACGGCTGATAAGCTACTAGAAATATATACTTATGTACCTAGATATACTTTTTAACACCCCGACACAGAACAAACGCTTTTGCTTGTCGCGATATGGGCGAAAATCGAACCCGAGACCCCAAGCTCAGCTGTCTGATTCACCACTGAACTACAGAAGCAACGGGCCAACGGATACATAGAAATATATTTGTGTAGATATTGTTCTTATAAATATATTACATTTGCATATGTAATCCTGATTTATATTAATCAAAATTTTATTTGTGATCACGAGGTATTTGTTTTGAGTTTCAATTGTGATTTCCGATAGTTTCCGATGTTTTTAAAATATATACATACACCCATGCAAATTTTATTCGTCGAATTAAATGTTTTCACACGATTCTAGGGACGAGCTAGTAAAATATGAGAGCAATTGAAGTCTTTAATAATAACGCTTTATAATTACAATATAGATTGTTAATATCGTGTACAATGAACTAGCTATTAGTAATTAATTAATTGAATCTAAATAAAAACCTCCGAAACGATCAATTAATGATTTACATATTTAGTTACGTTATCGATTTGTTTTTTGTTTTGGCGATTGACTCATTGATAGGTTTTTGTGTGTCTGTGTGTGTAGGCAGTGTTGTACTTATTGTAGTAGTAGTGTGTGTGTGTGTGTGTGATAATTAGATCATTAAAGTATTACATAAACACCAGAGATTTTTGAACGCAGAAGGAGAAGGAAGGGTCTTTGATTTGGTTATTTTTGCTGACTTAGGAGCCGAGAAGGTCTGGATGGTTACATCGGCAATATTTATTAATGAGTTCTGATTATTTTTTTGTCAGAATTTTGTACGTTCTAATTCGAATAAATATGTATGTCTATCCTACTGGGGTATATACCAATGTTTATGTAAGCATAAGCAACTCGAGGTGGGATAGAGATTAATGCCTACTTTTACAGTTAAATAGGAGGGCGGTGTTAAAAATGAATTAGATTATGTTTACGTAATATTTGAATTACACCGTTATGATCATATTTAGTGTTTTTTATCATAATTTTTTTTTCGGACAATTTTGAAAGTAGGAAAGAAATATTTCGTCCTTGGTAACACTACGGGTGTATTATATTATTATGTATTATTCGCTTAAGTTTTCTACCTTCAGGATAATTTGGATGGATTGTGTATAGTGGATAAATTGTAATTATACGATTTCCTGTGGCTACAATAAAACACATTTTACATATTTAAATTACAACATTAAGCACTGATATGCTTAACTCAATATATGTATTTCGCGCTCGACACTCGGTCACCCTTCGGTCCGTATGTGACCTGAATACAGATTTGACTTTCACATGTTGAGTGTTTAAAATTCATTTGTGACGTCACAACTGCATCTCACCGCAGTTCATTGCATTTGGTTCCAACAAATTTCCTTTTCAAGCTTTTTATACGATATTACATATATTTATTTAGACTGTTTATTTGTTTATTATATAAAGGAAATATACATAACAAATTTAGAAAAACAATTAAATAATAAAGGGTGGATATAAAGAATGACAGCAACAAATGTTTTGAGTGACAAATATTTTATATGCTAATAATGATGTTGTTAGTATGCAGGAGGGGATCATCAGGAGGCTGCAATAGCCTAAATAGTGTTTCTTGAGCTGGCATTTCATATTTATTTTTTATGTTAGTTATTTATTATTTATTTCGGTGTGTAGTAGTTGAATCTGTTTGAATCTCAAAACGTCAAACATATCTCGAATGATGGTTTCGCGGTTTTGAATTATAACAATAATATTATAATTGACCCCCGCTCCGCCGTCTCGTTTTGGGCCATCACCTCCTCGCAAATAATAATTGACCCCATATAATATTAGCACGTAATAATTTGAAAATATCATTCGGTGTAACGGTATATTTGAACATGGTGAGGAAACTTACTCTCGTTAGAGTTAGAGTTACTCACGTTAGAGTAATTCATAATGTTCTTTGAGGCTAGTAGAGTTTGCTAAGTCGCACTTGGTCAGCATGAGCCACTATGACCTTAAACCGTATCATGGTGAGAGCGCAGAGATTGTTCGGCAGTGTAACTTTAGAAAGGTTGATAATGTTGATGAATATTAACGCTTATTGTATTGAAAAAAAAAACGACAAAACATTTTTTAAATCTCATAAAATATCCTTTTTAATAGGAAATAGACCATCGTATTCGCATATTTCCATATTGCAGCCAATAAACAACTGTATGATTTCATCGTTGCTCGCAGCTATTTCAGGATAAAATGGTTTGTTTTCAACGGAAGTGCCGCTGGTACTGGAGCGACCTAGATGCCCCATGTGGGCAGGTAGGTACGCTACATCCAGGACCCCAGGCGGCCAATCGGACGTCGGGAATTGTCACAGGTTCATTTGCCAATCAAAAATCTATTGGTGTGACCCTCGCTGGCGCTGCCGATTGACACGCCTGTTGTCTAGTGAGTTGGAGCCGTTACGAATACACAGTTTGCTGTACTTTTAATATTTTTTTATTATTTTCCTTTAAATTTCATGTTCAGTTTTATTGTTTTCTTTTTGTTTTTTATATTTTCCTTTTTTTTACTTATTTTAGCGCATGCTGTTGTTGTCACCTTTAATTGAGGTAGCACTTTGTAAGAATTTAATGTAAGACTATTATAATAAATTATATGTTTTTTTTTGTTTGCTGATGCAACAGCTCTTTGATAAAAAAAATTATGTTTAATATAAATATAACGAGTGATTAAGTGAGCAAAAATTTGATAAAAGTTAAAAAATATCTCCGCGTATTAAGTCCACATACATATTGTAAAGGTGTGGAAAGAAGAGTAATTAATAAATTTATTTGTCATTGCGATCCTCACTGCAGCACTTTACTGTTTATGCTCTTAGAGAATTAACCATCACAGGCACAGGGTATATCGTAATCTTTTTCTACCCTTATGTAAATTCAAAATGTATACGTATGAGCTAACAATTTAACCATTTAATTTTAATTAAATTTTTATTAGCCCTGTTAAATTTAATCTAAATTTAATTTTTATTTTTATCCTTTTTTTTCCGATTTTAATTATTTTTGCATTTTATTATCTTCTATGTGCTTATTTTTTGGGGTACAATCTTTTTGATAGGTGTTCGTACTGTCGGCCGAAACTCTATAATAGGGCAGAGGATGGGTCAATTTGCCACAACACGATAATAGCTCGGTGGAACCATCTGAGGTCTCCGCGCCCGCACACTTGAGTCGATTAGCGCGTTCTCGATTTCAAACTGCAACTAACCACTTCACCACTTCAATTGTGTTATGTGTTCACAAGCTTGTACTACTCTGTGCGGACATGATGATTTTTGAGACTTTGAGCTGTACCAATGTCGGTGTCGGTTGAAGGTTGTTAGCAAGGGCGGTAGTCGATTTGGAACCGAATGTATCTTGAATGAGGAATAACTGAATAATGCTTCTTGGTTGTGTCGTTTTCTAAAAAACCCTGTATATGCTATATAGGATGTATCAGACAACTGATAAACTACATATATACAACATACGTATAAATATATGAATAATATTTTGTTATACCCACACACAGAACAAATGTTTTTTCTTATAATACAATATTTTATCTCGTGTGGGAATCGAACCCACGACTCCAGCTCAGCGGTCAGTTTCATCTCTACTGCAGCAGCTGCTCAATGGTTGTTGTGTGTATGCCATTTTAATAATGAGGTAAAACACAAGCGCACCGCTATACGCCCATACCTGAAATAATTTTTAAATTGCATTGGCATAGATTTTGTTTGATGAAGCAAAAATCATAGCTATTAATGCTAATATCTTATATCTGTTTGATTTTATATTAAAATTATATATTTTTAAACAGCATATAAATTCATAAAGTTTCACAAAAAGTTAGGTTTTATTCGACAAGTTTCCACCATACTATATAGTTTTTTTTTCGAGATATACTTGAATGGTTTTTACGATGATAGGCATATCCGACGAGAGTGTCCCTCGGCTCGCACTAACTGCGGTATGTATTGTTTACTTGACGTTTAATTTTAGTGGTTTTGGTTTCCTGGGTTTATTATTTAAGTTACGATAATAAACAGGTATCGGTACCAAAGCCTTTCCGATCTACAAAAATAAATACCCCGGCGCGAGACGAACGCGTCCCTTCCCGGGGCGCATCGTGTGATCTTCGCGTTTCCTTACATGCACGACGCTGGACACCTACTAATACTTCTTCCAATGCAGTACAGGCGGCCTTGCCAACTGTACATTACCAATGAGGTTCTTGAAATTAATTAATGTAGTTTTTTAAATTGAAATCTTTAACAATTGAACATCTGACACCAGCCGAACAAAGCACGATACTCCAAAACGGCGTTTCGATTGGACGAATTGATGTTCAATATGGTCGATTGGCGTGCTTAGCTACCACCGCACTGGTCGTCGTTCGATAGGAAGTTGAACGCACAATCGACTGCTGAGTCGTTAGTGCATCGCGGGCAGCGAGTTTGGTGCGTTCCGTGTGACCCAAATACCGCGTACCTACGTGAGAAATACTGCGACGAGACCGCAATGCGTGAGTCGAGATGCTCGCTCGATTCTGTCACGCGGGATTTTGTTATCGCGGATTCGATGTGCCGATAAATCACGTACGATGATAATATTGTAGGTTGGTATTATAAAAAGCAGTGATAGCCTAGTGGTTAAGAATTCAGCTCTCACACTGCGAGTTCTGGGTCCAAATCTTGGCGCGCACCTCTTTCTTTACAATGTGCGTTCTCCCTTTGGTGACACGTCGGTAACAAAGTTAAACAACGCGCCATCCGTTGTTCACGTGATCGCATTTTAACGTTCATTGCGTTACGTTTAAACGCACACGCATGATAAAACAATTAATTACACGCAGGTTACACGCTACGCAGCGTGTAATAATAGTAAACTGGGTCACAATGATTTTGATTGAATGCATTAATTATGCATATGTCAATGATTATAAAGTCTAATGCTTGAGACGAGTGTGATTTTAACTATATTGTGTCTGGTTGACGTATGAGATTTACTATTAGCCTGTTGGCGAAGTGGTCAGAAAGACTGACTACGGAGGGCGAGTCGTGGGTTCGGATTATTACCGGGGAGAAATATGTTAGTTTTGGAGGCGATGTTGTGTCTGGCTATACAAAAGTTATGTCAATGTACTGTTGATAAATATTCAATTTTCTTAATCGAATGATTTTTAATTATGATGTATATAAAATATAATAAGTAAATAAATAGATATATTTGGATATCACGTGCAGCCAGCCACGTCAAACTAGTCGATGCTTGTGTTGTAACCTGATAAAGTACATACATATATAAATATAAATAAATACTTATATAAGTTCATTCTGTACTGCCAATGAGATGTTAGTTGTATCGAGTCATATACATACAATTCGTTAATTATCGAAGCGAGAAAATAATTCTTCGCATATCGCTGTCAGTTCAAAGTCAGACATATGCCACAAATGAGATTATATTTATCACGGCACGGGGTCACCTATTGCGGGACAGCTGTTGCATTAGTGCATATTATTTTTAAATATTCTTAGGTACGTCATACTAAGACTTACAGCGATGAAAAGATCTGTAGGTACCTGAAGGGGATCTGGAATGATTACATAACACTCTTCACATGTAGCTGTGGTATAAACGTGGTAGGTAGGTACTTTTGATGTAAGAAATCCATTTGCTAACTCAGCGCGCTAGTTCAAAGAGACGCCCACGGGAGTGAATGCTTACTTGCTATTGGTCATTTACTAGATGGTTATTAATTTCAGTTGAGTTGTTTATAACTGAGGGACTATAGAAGAAGTCATTTTTATTATTATTATGTATGTTATGTATGTATTATTATGTATGTTTTTATTATTATTACAAACGATTGTATATCTTATGTGTAGACGAACAGGGTTCAATTTCGGTTTTGTATAGTGCGTTAACATTTTATGTAGAGTAGGTCGTGGAAATGCATAATGCGAGTAAGTATCTAGATCTAGACGTTTCTTTTGTATCGTAATCGGCACCAGTTTTAAGTCGGACGCCTTGCGTGCGTTGTGATAATAATTATCACGGCTATTTCGAAGTTCTCTTGTGGCTAAATGTCGGTTCCTTGAATCGTGTAGTTAATTATACGTTTGGTCAATATATGGAGTGTTTTTTTTGCACGGTGTACGTATTTAAATTGAAATAAAATATGAATGAATAAAGTTAATAGTTATGCTTTTGGCCTTATTCGAAAGATAATTCCTTGATGTTGGTATTTAAATATGATTTGTTTTCTTTAATTTTATTAAGTTGTATGCTTTGAAGATTATATTTGTATAGGTTGCATTACATTGCCCATTCAGCTCAACACAACATACTCGTGACAGTAAGCATGTTAGCAATGTACAGTCATCAATGCGTAGTGTTCTAGCATTAAATATAGTTGCATATTTAATGAGATATTCTGATGATTTGTACTATCATAATCTTCAACCCTTCCACCATTGGCCATAGGTATACTTGCATAATGGAAAGGGAGACGGTCATATTCGTGTGTATGTTGTGGTTAGCAAACAAATCATCTAAAAGTCCGCATTCTAGAATTTGTTACGCCTTACTCTTAGCTAGAAAATAATAAATATCTTCTGGTATCTCCACCCATCAGCTTCCGATCTCAAACCAGACAGTGGCCGTGTTATGGTAACCAGACAGCTGATAGACTACATACATATAAATACTATATACATATACTTATATAGATATGGTTTTTACACCCAGGCACACGACAATATGTTAATGCTCACCATACAAATATTTGTCCGGGGTGGGAATCGAACCCACGACGCCAGCTCAGCAGAGCGGTCTACTAACCACTGCGCCCACAAGGTATAAAAAGCCTATGTCGAATTAACAACACCCACTAGAGCCGGAATAGTGCAAACTTTCTGCATATCGTCATATCCTACAATAATATAGAATAAACGATTTCCTCTTTGGGTTTTGTAACAGACGCTCATTTGAAGAGTGCTCGGTGTAGAGATTTAGAGGAGAAATAACGAGAGTGTCAATGTAAGCGAAAATGCGACGGCGGGCGCTGCACATTTACATTTCCAGTTCGCGAAAGGGGTCAAGACGCCGTTTCGTTTTACAGCCGGCGTGACTTACGTTTTACTCGAGGGATCAGCGCGGCCCGTTGGTACAGTGGTTAGTGAACCTGACCGCTGCGCCGGGTGTCGTGGGTTCGATCCCCAACCGGGACAAATATTTGTGTGATGAACAAAAGTATTTGTTCTGTGTCTGGATGTAAAACAAAAAAAAAATATCTATATAAGTATATATTTACATGTATATATGTAGTTTATCAGCCGCCTGGTTACCATAACACAGGAACAGTTTAAGTGCCTACTTTGGGATCACACGGCCGTGTGTGGAATTGTCCCAAGATATTATTATGTTGGTGGTGCCCTGTTTGAAGCGACTCTTTAAAAGAGGGGGTACTAAATTTTATTTGTTTGTTTTTTATCTAACGTTTGTAAAGCGATTTGTTATTCGGAAGGATTTTGCTTCAGATTGGTCCCGTCGTATAAGTGACTTTGAATAAGGGATGCGATTTCTGGTTCAAACAATGTTCATTCCTCCCTTTCATCTGTAGACAATATTAGGACTACCTTAGAAGCATTCAATTGACTTCGACGAACAAGCGCTATAAATTGAACTGGCCCGTTGGTGCAGTGTTTATCGAATGTGACAATTGCATCAGTAGTCGTGGGTTCGATTCCCATCCCCGAGTAATATGTGTGTAATGAGCGCAAACATTTGTTTTGTGTCTCGGTGTAAAAAATATCTATAAATATATATTTACATGTATATTTATACTCTTTAAGTGTCTTCTTTGAGATGTCTCAAGGTATTATTATAATAAAACAAGCTTTCATTATTCCAATTCTAAATAACGGCTTATGCCCAGGTCTGTTCACGACGCCTCGGTCCAACTTTCTAGAACTTAGAACAGAGTTATTTCAGCACTGAAATTGTTTGGAAATGTTTTATAAATAAATATTGGCAATTGAAAAACGCTTTGAGAGACGATGTTATAAAGGCTGCTCCATTTTTTTTTCAAATATAATCGAAGAAAGTGCGATACATTCACTTTCAAGTAGCGTATAGATGAATCAATTACACTGTTAATTATAACGGTTCCGTTGAAAGCTTTTAAGTGATCTCCATTACATTTTAATATGTAATTGAACAGTTCCTCTCTTTTTGCTTTTGAACGGTGTATATTTGAAATTTAATTTGCGCACAATCATGCAAATCAAAAAGGCGTTTGAGCGATGTATTATAAATATATGTATATAGATGTACATATATATACATATAAATACATAAATGTATGGAAGTGGTTAAAGCCTCTTTGAGATTGCGTGCCAAAACTCCATCTCCGCAACTATTTCTACCGTTAACCAAATTGCTTTTTGTTTTATTTTATATCTGGATATATCTGAAATTATGTCCTCGATTTTGGCACCTGTCCTGGTCTGGTCTGAACCTCGCGAGCGTTCTCTGTAATCATTAAACTAAAGATGTAAAAGTTTCACCAGAAAAGGCAAAGGTAGATTTTCATCGTATAATAATTTTCATTCATCTACATCTCAGCTATAGTACGTGGACTGTATGAGTGTACGAGAAATCTCCGTTAGATAAACACTTGACGGACATATCAATGAGTCCCAATGACTCATGAAGGTCATCAAGTCATCGCGACACGGAAGCCCGATGTATGTAGTTCGATTGATGTGTAATATCTTTATTGTTATATTCGAATAGTTATATTATTATTTGAATGAATGTGGATTTTTTGAGACCCTGTTGGGGAATTTTAATGGTTCAAAAAATGGCCACTCGAAATTATATGTATCATATTGAATCCAAAGTTTGGTAATTATATTTTTTTGGTAATTATCATTAATTTTTTTCTCTCATAGTAAATAAGTATTATTATTATTATTATCATTGAAGTTCATTAATATCGAATTAATTATTTTGTGGTCATTATGATTATCATTAACTGTTTTATCATTTCACTGTTGATAAAGGAGTCTCTTTAGAGCATGAGTGGGTTTAAAGGTTGTAAATTCTGTCATCCCACGCCGGTCGAGTGTGAGTTCGCAATCGGCCTTAAGAGATTATGGAGAATATACATAGATGTTTTGTCATGATGTTTTCTTTGAGGATTAAAAAGAGTGATAAATTAATCTTTAAAAATATCGATAAAACCAGTGGGTATGTATTGCGTGCACGGATTAGAACTCAGGACCACCGAAATGGGAAATTACAAATTTAGACCAGTGTTCTATCTATCACTGTTTAATATATCCAAATCGTAAATCAAATTATGCGCGTATTAAATTACTTTATTATCAAAAATGAATCGCACAGCAAATCGCAGACACTCAAGTGGAGTTAACAACATTTTAAATGCCCTCCTAATATTATGGACGATAAAAGTGTATCGAATTATCGCAACAGACAATAAATATGTTTTAATGAAGGCAGGCGAGCGCATCCGCGGATGCACCCGCAATAACCGAGGGTCAAGAGCTCTCGTCTAGTCGTATCGAGCGCTGACTCACCGGGGACGCAGTGGAACGTAACTGCCTTACTCGACATCCAGCACTCGATTCTCAACTTTATGAACTGCTTTATAAGGTCTCATTTAAAATAGTGAACGACACGCAATTGCAGCTGAATAACCAAGTCGCTCGTTGGTTGCCGACAATGAGTTGCAACGTTGTCTTCAATAGCGTCGAAAGTATGAAATCAGGTCCGTTGTTCACCGAGAGCGGTGTAGCGACGAAAAAAATTTTTTTTTCGTTAGATACATATTTTCAATTGGAACATTTTACGAGGATACATGTTAAAAAATTTCAGCGAGAATCTGATATGGAATTGCATTCGCTCGATTGGCGTTCAAAACCTATGGCAACATTTTTGTTTCATTTCGCATTCAAACGAGGTCAGGCGAGCACTGCGCTATTGAAGAGAATCCGTTTGACCTATGCCGGCGTATACGTATATTAATTTATCTCACGCATAATTTTACGCTTCAATTTTATTCATGTCACTGGCCCGTTGGAGCAATGGTTAATTAACCTGATTCGATGGATCGTGGGTTCGATTTCTGCTCGGGCAAAATATTTATGTGGCGAGCGCAAGTGTTTATTCTGTGTTTGGGTGTAAAAAGGGATCTTTATAACTATATATTTATTAATAAATACATATGTATGTTTGTAGTTTGTAAGCCGTCTGTTACCATGGTATAAAATTCTGCGTACTTTGGAATGCGTTGGTCCCGTGTGGAAATGCCCTAACATTTTTATTTATATGACATTATTAAGGTATCTTCAAACATCGCACTTTATCCCATAAACTGACTTTTCTAAATAACATTACAAATAAAGGGTGGGCCTCGGAGCTTAGCGAATTTGAAAAATTCATAAAAAAAAAACCAAAAGTAATATTAAAACCAATTTATTTTTAAATTAAAACTTACATTTGGGAAAATCATTTCTTAAAAGTAACATCATCCAGATGCGCACCATCCCGCTGCAAACATTCTTCGAATC
>DVPR01000298.1:0-14985 GCA_018239345.1 Oxynetra stangelandi
CAGAATATTATAATCCACATCCCCCTCCTCCCCCCCCCCCCCCCCCCTCCTCTCCTGCTCTTCCTTTGTGTTCCGCAGTTATTCAAAAACACTGCCGAGCGAGCGGATCGTTTTATTGCCGCCGAGAACTCTCTTCCATTGAAGGCCTTAATGCGGACACAAAGCCGTTTCCGGTGGCGACGGCGCTTAATAGAAGCAATCGAATCGCCAAGTCGAGAGCAACGATTCGGTCCACTTCGGAATGTACTAAAAGCAAAATTCCCTTCTGTTCAAATAGAACAGTGCAACGTGAGAACACGCCATTCGTGTAATGTCATTTGGTACGTCGTCCCATAGTGCGTATACGAGTTGCAACGCGAACGAAATCTTCATTATCCTGGGAGAGAACATGACATGTCAGTAATACCAAACACCAAACAAAACAAGCGAATACCGTACATGTATAACGTATGACAAAATATATGATAAGTATATTGACATGGTATTAGACGATGTAGATCAGGGAGCTCGGGTGGGAGAGAGCTTTGGCTATAACAAGGACAACATTTTTATGCCACGATTAGAAAAGCCAGTGGAGGTGAGGTCTCATTTATGAACAAAAAAAAACAATTGTAAAAGAACCTTGACTTAACACACAACTGGCCAATCACGTTTACGTAGAAATAAATTGAACGTAAAAACAAACATCATTATTACTTTCACCGTTCAAAAATGTTGTCGTGACAGAAAACGATGGGTATATCATTTGAAAAACGACTTGGCCAGAACACAATGTAGCCAGTGATCGATTAAATTAGTCGATTAATTCAATTTAATCATTAATTACTGTCTAGAATTGACGTGTGAACTTATATCACACTGGTATTAATGACTCCATTCTTATGCGTTTCAGTAGCACGCCGTTGGTGACCGGCCGAGTGAAGTTATTTAATAGAATCAAAATCATATCGGCCAAGTGGGTCAAATGAATTTAAATTAAGAATATTTTAGAAAAAAAAAATTAAAGAATATTTTATGGCAAAGATATCATACTTAAAAATAGTTCATTTCATAAACGACAACATAAAATGCATTAAATTAGGCTGCAATTAAAATGTAATAAAAATGAAACTGACATCTGACGCTTTATATAATGGACCACTACTATATAGAAATAAAATCACCAGTTTCAGTAATGTTCGCCGAAGGTCCCGCTAATAAAATTGGCGCAAATTGGGACGAAACTTTCCTCACGTATCAAACAAAGCCACTTTCTTCTGCGTCTAGATGTCATGTGCTCGCCATGTTTGGCGTTAGACTATACAAATATATATAACTTATTTGCTTGCTTGGAACCCGTTCAGTTCAGCTAGGATGGCTAATTTTGATGGCAGATCGTGAATCGATTATAACAAACCCCTTCAATAATATGAATATCTGTATATAAAGCATGATAAATATACTCTTTAAATTCAAAGTACGTAAATTATGTTAGAATTGTCCCTTTGTATACCGAATATTAGATATTTCGCTATATTCCATCGGAAAAAGAATAATAAATTGAGTTAAAATTTTAAACGAAAGCCGTTGCATTTTTAGTATATTGCTATAGCGTTTAGATAGACTATTACACAATTTGTGGTCAACTATGACATTATCAAGTAATTAGTATTAACAGTACCTTAATTATCCTATTATTTCCTTTATCCCTCTATAATTATAATCCCAAATTGCTTTGATTAAAATGTGTATGAATTATCAAAGCAGGTAAACATTACTATTATAGTAACATTTACCTGTTTTGATAATTAGTTAGTCGTTTATAACTAAATAACAAAATTTTGCCTTTAACCTCTGTATAACTTAGTAATCTGTATTCATTTATATATTATATGTGAATTGCTAAACGATAATTCGCATAACAGAGTATATATGTAACAGTATGTAAACTATGCAAGAGACACTTCACAACAGTTCACAACATACTGTCACATGTGTACACTGTCGTAATATCCCATGTGCTAATAATATTTTATACCACCAGACGTAAAAAAGGAAAGGAACGGTTAGAAAAGCTGATTGCTGATTACTGAACCGGCAATTGTCGCTACCATTCCCACCCTGCATAAACACTGGGGCAATGAGCAGCACAGTCATTTGTTTTGTTGGCTTTTTTTCCGTCGAGAGAGTAACAGCCACCAGTAGCCACTGCGGCCATCTCAAAGCGCACTGTACGAGTAAGACCAACCATTAGTGTGTTATTACATATTAATAAGAATATTAGCTGATAATAGGTGACAGGACTGCAGAATTACTATCAGAATTACTATTCACTGATAGTAATGTGGGTCCAATTAGCAATGTTAGCATGATTGTGGTTACTATAGGTCCCTCTCTTGGCTGGTCACAGAAGTTGTGTTACCCTCGAGGAGACAGGTTGGCTCTAAACTAAGTATACAACTGTGTATACATGTAATGTATCAGCCATCTGGTCACTGCAGCGCTCAGCCGAATTTAGGATCAGACAACTGTATGTGGAAATGTCTCAAAATAATAATTATTATATTTTAATATCTGTATAAAAAAAAATACTTCCTAGACAGCCCTTGGATTATATGATGAACAAAATCCATTTAATCTGCTATACAACAACCTTTAAAACGCAGCAAAAGTCAGTTGCATAATGAATGCAACACACTTTAACACCAACATCTCTTGGTCATGCAATATTATTAGATGCATGCAATGAAGATTATTTTATCATCATAACAGATTACTATATAACGAACTGCCATGCCAATTGATTCAACTGTCTCAGGCATTTTCCAAAAGAAGCTCTATTATTCAAAACACAGGCATCATTGAGCAGAACCTTATTTGAGTAAATCTCAGTTGTATTTAGTCACAAACTTGTTTATTTTAAACTCAAGCAAACTTACCTACTCTCAGAACTTTTTATTTTATTTTAATGAACATCGCAGGACATGAAGTATGCTGACTCGCACTTGGTTGGTACAATAGACTATGAGGTAACGATAAATAATTGGTGATGATGATATATGAAGTTACAAAACAAACACAGAGTACGTAACTAAAAATGAACATAGGTGTCAAGAGAGGCCAATGTTCTCCTATCTCGACCAAATAGGTCTTCTGGCACTAGAGGATGGGGGAGACAAGAGCCTCCGAAACTGGCATGTATGCATGTAGAGACTGATAAATGTAGACAAAGTACGTCAGGTTTGCAAGGACAGAGATGTTTGGCACCCCGTGTTCTCTGCCTACCCCACTGGGGATCTGACGTGACGGTTATTTATTTATTGAAACTAAGTTCTTAACACGAAACATGTTATCGATCAGAACAGCTAAGGACTTTCTGTAAAACCAATTTTAGCTAACAGCTTTTACCGCTTATAACTGCGTTTGTTTCTGACCAAAGTTAATAATAAAATAGTAGTAAGAAGTAGTTAATAAACAGATTCATGAACTTTGTATTCTAAGACTGTTAGACATCATCTTGATGCTCCAATATGTATCATCCGAGAATTAAACATCATTGGCACGAGGACTATTTTTTGTTCACGAGAGGAGGGTGTATGGATATAAAATGAAACATTAATGTCCTGGAAGAGATTTACTCTTCTGTATGATCTATTCGCATCAAAACCTCTTTGGTGGCCGGCCTCAGTGCTATTCGGTGGACTAGTGATCCCTTAAGAAACATTATTGAGGCAAGAGGGATGTGAAATTAACTGAAGTTTGTCATATTGCAGGTCGGGATATCAATATCAAAGTTTAGTAATGCAAAACCACATAACAGTCTAATCTCCTGTTATCACACATCTGATAAGATATGGTCCTCTATAGTTCTAAGAATGTAACAAATTGTAAAAGATTACTGATAAGAGGCATATTATGTGCACAAAATAATATAATTCCTTTCTATCAATCAATAAACACACATATCAAATATTATTCATTGGATACTTTTCAGTATAGTAGAGATCGAGTCTCACAACTCGGGATGTGTCAGGTTATTTAAGAAGTTGATGCCGTTAGTAAATAAACGATTCACCATAGGAACAAACGAAAGAAGGCTACGATTTTACTTATGGCGATATATTCAATTTTATCTGAATACAGGTCATACTTTTGAAGATGAAGGTTACATCTAGATATAAGTACACCACAGTGAAATCAAAGGCTCATGGGTGTTTATTTACACATCTCGTACTTCATCGCTACGTATGGAGATTACGAATGCTTGATTTTGTTAAATTGCATTAGAGTATATAACAGTTTTCAATAAGAATGCAGCGAGCTATGCAATATAAATCCACTTTGCAACTGCATACAAACAGCTGGACTATAAGTTCTCTAGGTGCTCTCGCTTTTGGAAACTGCTAACAGACAACGGAGCTAAATCAAAGCGCTGTTGGGCATGTGTCTCCTATGAGAATGAGGAAGATTACAGCCATAAACTGCCACACCATCAAATGCCAATTGACAGAATTCCTAGAGCTTAGAAAACCTATTTTTTTTCTTAAAGAACTCCAAGGTAAAATTCCTCATAATATATTCCTTCAATGTTGCAGCAATGGATACTTCGTTTTAAAATGCACATTGTAAAAAAAAGGTGTACATCAATTTTGTACCCCGGACCTTCCAAATGAAAGACTAAATTCTAAACCGTTAGCTACCACTGCACGGAGTATACTAGGTTTTTTATCAAGTCAACTTCTTGAAAGTTTTTCGTTACTTCTGATAGCACCATAGTTCACATACACAAAACATATGCGTTTATAAATGATAAGGCGTAAATAGTTAAAAAGGTAAGTACCTAACAATGTTGACAGTATTTGGTTGAAAATAAGTAACTATATAATATATATAATAGTAACATAAAGAAGTGATTGAATAATTAAGCCTAGTACAATGAAGTGTATGTCAAATAAAAACTACAGACAACAGTGATTGTTTATACAATTGTAAATTTTTTATCTAGCCTTAAAAATACCATGCACGTTTCATACAAAAGAAAACAAGCACAATATTTTGCTATACAAAAAATATGGCGGTATGAATCTGAAATAGGAAGAAGTAAAATCACACACCATCATATATGCAAATGTAATACTTTTTTTAAAATATCTAAGTCTATTTTAATGGAAATATTTTTAAATTATAACCTTTCACGGTAACATTAACAGAATGGTGTTAATAGATTATCAATGATTATGTATAATGAATGAATTTAAGAACAAAGTAAATAAGGATTTTGAATAAACACAACGTGTGCTATCGCTCGACAGGACGATCGAGCATACGCGAGTCGTTAGTGTTCAGTTCATAGAAATGACGTCAGATTCCTTCAATATACAGAAAGCTCATGATAGAGTGGAAATGAAGCGTATTTAATAGAAATAAACAAAGATCAACTCACCCATCGCCTACAACGACACACTTGATCGCCTGCATTTCTGCGGTTACTCAGCCGTTTCCACTAATAAAACACGATTATCACAACGGAGGCTTTTCAACTGATCTCAATAAGTGGTGAACACTGCACTGTAAATTACCCCTAAATGCAGTAAATACACATCTGCATTACGTTCGTAAGTCGTTATTATACGCGACACAGTTTGTGGATAAAAATAATATTCCCAACTCGTGTGGCGATGTGAATAAACAGCTTAGCAACCGACGGACACTAAAATCCAGTCAAGACGTTCGCCGATGGCGATTTCGTTATGAATCTGCGTTACGTTTAGTAGTATGTAGTAATGGCAACACTGGTTGCTACAACATTTCTAAAATATGAATGTTGTGTACAAAAATTTTCGTTTCGTAAAAATGTCATTTTAAACAAGTAATTTAAAACAGTAATGTTTATTTATTTACTTAATTTTTAAATTTAGTATCCTCAACTATAAGTTTGCAACACCAGCTAGACACTGTACGAATGCTACCTCAGAAACTTCAACGCCTTTGTCCCGTTATGAATAAATGTTATAATCATATTTATTCCGTACTTATTTATTCGGGTGTTATTAGTACTTACCACATTTACAAATTCCGATGTATCACTTTTATCCGTTTCAATTAATGTTGACAAGAGAATCGGTATTAATA
The DNA here is from genome assembly GCA_018239345.1 of Oxynetra stangelandi. Lineage (NCBI taxonomy): Eukaryota > Metazoa > Arthropoda > Insecta > Lepidoptera > Hesperiidae > Oxynetra > Oxynetra stangelandi. Next base: position 6,112 of record DVPR01000298.1, read on the forward strand.
GTTAACGTGCTATTGTACATCACTAAGACACGTTTTTGCGCGTTTTAGTATCTATTATCTATGCTTGTTATGGCATGGCTTTAGGGAAGCTTGTGTTGCGCGTTATTGCGTGTTTAAGTGTTGATTTTTAATTTATAATGGCAAAAGGCGACAAGGAATTAGAGAAACCTATTGTGAACAATGAGTTACCTAATCCAGACTGCCGGAGTACGGACAACGAAGATTCCGAATCAACACAGGATCAGCCTTTAGAAATCGGCGAGCATTATTTAGTGCGGCGTTCCGATGACTCATGGCACTCGGCTGAGATAATTCAGTCGCGGTTTAACGCACACGAGTCCTGCTATGAGTACTATGTGCACTATGTGGGCAACGACCGAAGACTCGATGAGTGGGTTTCCCGCCACCGCATTATGGCCGATAGATTTGACGTCTGCGAACAATCGAGCAATAACATAAACTCCGATCTCTTGCTCACCGACAAATCGGGCCGCAAAATAACACGCAATCAGAAGCGTAAACATGACGAAATCAATCATGTGCAGAAGTCCTACGCGGAAATGGACCCAACGACAGCGGCGCTCGAGAAGGAGCACGAAGCTATTACCAAAGTGAAGTATATTGATAGGATACAATTCGGCAAATATGAGATCGACACTTGGTATTTCAGCCCCTATCCAGATGAGTACGGTAAACAGTCGAAACTGTGGATATGCGAATATTGCCTCAAATACATGAGAATGGAAAAGACCTACCGGTATCATTTGAGCCAATGCACTGCGCGCCAGCCCTTGGGTAGTGAAATATACAGAAAGGGCACTATAGCGATATTCGAAGCTGACGGTAAGGAACACAAGATATACTGTCAGAATTTGTGCTTACTCGCGAAACTGTTTCTGGATCATAAAACATTGTACTTTGACATTGAGCAGTTTTTCTTCTACATATTGTGTGAAGTGGACAAGTTTGGAGCACATCTTGTTGGTTACTTCTCTAAGGAGAAAGATTCGCCTGAAGGTAACAATGTCGCGTGTATACTCACTCTGCCACCATATCAGAGACAAGGCTACGGCAAGCTACTTATAGCGTTCAGTTATGAATTATCGAGGCTAGAACAAGTTGTCGGCAGTCCAGAAAAGCCGCTGTCAGACCTTGGCAAGCTAAGTTATCGATCGTATTGGTCTTATGTGTTGCTAGAAGTGTTAAGTGCCAGTAGGGGTACATTGAGCATCAAAGACTTGAGTCAGATGACTGGTATATCGCAGACGGATATCATATCCACATTACAGTCGATGAACATGGTGAAATATTGGAAGGGGCAGCATGTTATTTGCGTAACACCGAAGATTGTGGCGGAGCAGTTGACGAATTCACATTTTAAAAAGCCTCGCCTAACTGTAGACCCATCGGCCCTGCGGTGGACGCCACCAAACAAACAAGGGCAGTCAGCCAAAGCTAAAAAGTAATATCGGCTAACAGGCAGAGCTTAAAGATGCTTATGTGTCCCCACCGCAATAAGACATCTCTAGGCCTATGCCTGTTGGTTTGAAACAAGTAGTTGTTAGTATTAGTGTTTTACGAATGCAGTGATCATTCAAGTATTACTTGTGCTTACAATAATTTATAGTTTGTCGCTTAGATTTTCTAAGTTGACATATATCTCACTGCATTTTTAGATCGTTACGATCAAGCTGATAGTGTGTAAAAGAGATGCCCAGTGAATAAACAGTGGGTGTGTAGATTTTAAACGTTGTTAAGAATGAGTTGAAATTCTTGAATTTCCAAATACATGTTTTAGGTTTAAATTGTATAGTACTATTAGTTGCATAGCATACTAAATAGTTATTAAACTAATTAGCAGAATTAGAGCTATTGAATGTCCCCTTTCTTAAATATTGTCAATATTCTAGGGATCAAGCAAGCACAAAGTAAGATATGAAATTATTGTATTTTCAAAGAAGATAGAGTGACGGTAGAGCTTAGAGGTTCATATATATTGATCTATAAGCATTGGCCGTTAAAAACTTATTTTGCATAGATGTTTAGTTTTCACATATTGGGTACAGAGATGATCTGTCACCAAAAAATAATTTTAATTTTTCTAGCTTGTTACAATCATAAGAACAAATGCTTTAGAACAAATATTTTTATGGAACTTGTATATTAATTTTATTCTCTAAACAGGCTTAACCCATTCTCATTATAAGTGAATATATGAGCTCAATTTTCCCGGACAATATTAACAATGCATTTTTTTAAGCAAAAGACTGGCAAACAAGCGTACAGGCCACGTCATGGTAAGTGATTACCAGTAGCGCCAGGAGTATTGCATATGGTCTGGTAGGCTGCCCCGATATGGCCCAGACAGACACACGTTCTACAAACCAGTTGTCTGTAAAGGAAATGACCTAGAACATCGAACAGTATACTTTTTTCATAAGTTAATCTGATGTGGGTGGAATTTATATATAGGCTCAAATTTTCGAGTCACAGTGACTAATCGGAATGAAATTTTTAATTTTGTTGATCTCTGTATTATTATTTAGCATATTTAAATAAAAACAGGGATGTTATTTGTTTTTTCATATTACCTAATGATTCAAATGGGTTTATATACAATGAATCTTGTCTTATTAGTTTTACTCTTTTGGTATTATCTTATGACATTAACGGTATATTCAAATACCTTTAATACTTCATTTTGTTTTTTGCAGTTCCACCCACTATACTATTTCATTCTATGGCCATTAAAAGATAAATTATGTGCAATGAAATTCTTTATATAGATTGCAGAGCATTTAAAGTAATTTGTCATAGTATATAGAATGGTGAGGTTTACCTTAATTTTTTATAGGACACCTGCCTTTTCCTTCGGTTTCAGTTTGATTGTCCGATGGTTTTGATTATTGCAAAGTGGATAACCAAAATCATCTTTCATCTGTAGCTTTCTGAATTGCTTCATGTTGTTGCTGGTTGCATAAAATAAACTTTTACCTACTTATTATCTATATGAATGTTGCGTGTCTTAGTAGATAGATGCATTTTGTATATAAATTTATTGATGTAACATTATCAGACGGATAATGTGTGTACCTATTGCATTAAAACTCATTTAGTACTCAGTTCCTTGTTCAAACTGAAAATAGTGATATTAATTTTAAGTTTAGGAGTTAAGTAATTTTTCATTTTAAGTTTTAACATTCTGTGACTTTCTGGATCCTGTTCAAAACGTTTAGTTGTAAGTGTGTACATTGATGTGCTTTTGTTTATAATATGATATAAATACTAAGATAATTAGGTTTAACATTCGTATAATGTTACTTTTATGTTTTGAGTAAGTTTTTTAGAATGCTGAATGTCTGTTGTAGAGTTTGTTTACGAAAGATTATCGACTTGAAATTGTAAACAACTTTCCGAGTAAATTGTGACATGCATAAAATTTGGTTTCCAAATGTCACATGACGAGAATAATTTATTTCGTATGTAAATACTTATTATATTTGAGCTGATAGCAATTAATTTGAATATTTAAACTAAACAAATGTTATTGCTGTACTTTTGCACCATGTTTGTTCAAAAATAGTTGTCGTTAATCTTTCGTCCATAGTTGTTTTTTTTTTTTTCAATTTGCCACCATTACGTGTCGAATAAGATATTTTTGTTGTACTCATTAGATTCTGTGAATCATTCGTTTTTCACTGTTTATTTGTGATAATTAATTAACTTTTAGGAAAAATGCGAAAATTCAAATAAATTAAAAATATTGATAAAAAGTATTATTATTGATTTTATTTTGTAGGGTTAATAATTGAAATACTTAAACGTTTTAATCGTCATCATCAACAACCCATTGAACGTTCCACTCCTGGACACGGGTCTCCTCTCGGAATGAGAAGGATTAGGCCATAGTTCACCACGCTGGGCAAGTACGGGATGGCAGACTTTACACACCTTAGATTTTTTTTTTTTCTAAGATGTGTCAGTTTCCTTACGATGTTTTCCTTCACCGTTACAGCGAGTGATATTTAATGTTAAAACGCACATAGTAAAGAAAGAGGTGCGCGCCGCCAGGGTTTGAACCCAGAACACCCAGTGTTAGAGCTGAATTCTTAACCACTTGGCTATCACTGTCTTAAACGTTTAAATATGAATTATATAATGTTAACTCATTGTTAATTTTCAATTTATTGAATTAAAATGTTAACTCATTATATTTTTTTTAGTTTACTAAAAGATACCCTTAAAATGTTATTTAAATTCAAAAATTATTTTCGTTACAAGTGTTGGATACATATAGTACGTGGTAATACTTAAATAGTTATTTGAGAGCTAATCAAAACAATCGTGTTGTAGAAATGTTTAGGATAAAACTAAATACTAGGAACTACATAATTTGAATCTTTGTTTTAACATTAAAAAATTGTAGATTAAGCTGATGCTTACAATTTAAAGGTGGACTTTTACCGGTTATTTTTAGTAGTCGGGTAAACGGTTTATTATAATAAAAAAACAATGCACGATCTATCATTCAAATTTATTTCCCTTTATCGATAACTCATTTACATGAAATAACATATTATAAACTGCTCACTCATTGAATATAATCAATCAATTACATGTAATTTACCGAGTCCATATTAATTTTGTGCAGATAACGTATTTTACAAATACGCTGACAAGATACAACTTTCTTTTCAGTTGAATTCAAATGTATTGCGTCATAATTAGCCATTCGGAACCGTGCAGACACAGTTCAAATAACAACGGACTTTCAACAATCCAATTCTTTTCATTTCATTGTTATTACATTCAATGAGCGAACAAAAACATACATATGCATATATACCAAAACAAAAAAGAAGTCTTTCATAATAATTCAATTATTTTAACGGACATATACGTGAGATAATACAGACCCAGTTTATATGTGTAAGGAAATACGAAAATCTTAAATTTTCTCAACACCCGAGTCACACTTGATCATTATCATCTGCCTGTCTTTTCCCCATATAACGTGGGGTCGGCAGAGTCGCACATGATCTTGAAAGGCTATTTTTCACACAATAATGTCGCTCGAAATGGCAGAGATCGCCGCCGCGAAACAATTGAATTATAACGAATTACAATAATACGATAGGTAATTGATATAAGAAAATACATATTAAATCTTTGGTAGAACGATGACACGTATTAAGTACAACACAGTAGATAAAGGCTCCTGCACTCACGCGGTGCATTAACATTAAGTATTCACAAACACCGAACGAATTAGCATAATAATACATAATCATTAATCGATTAACACGAGCCGCGCGCTCATTGAGACATTTTTCTTGGCGAGATTTCTTATCAATTTGCCAGACATCGCTCGATTATACAATAAGGTACATTACATATACAAGAAAATAATAAAAATCCATAGTCTGTCTGTCTGTCACGTTGAACAGGGGGTTTCTAGACATTTCACAAAACACCAGTGCAGGTTTCCTTTAGATATTTCCCATCAACATTTTGTACCTGGATTTTGATGGATATTTTTCGTACCGTAATATGTGAAGGCTCTGTATGTCTTCATTTCAACGTATCTATCTATTTAATCGTTTGATACATAAAGCATATATAGTAACAATCAATTTGCAACGAGTTCAACAACATCGCCATAATTGGTACAAAGCGAACATGACTTCCCAACAGAGGGCGTTGCGGCCAAAATCTAGACTGTCATATACAAAAAAAAAACATGACACTGTATTCAATATGTTTCGAATGCGACACGAATCGGGCAACATCGATTTTTATCGCACGACTCCTACATCCCAGTACACGCGGCTTCGTGGCAACATTTTTTTGTATTTTTTTTTCTTCTTCCTAATAATTATAGTTTAGTAGCATTATTATTATTATCATCATCATCGGAACAGACTTCTAACCAACATACGTGTTACATATCTACATCTAAGTATACTAATAATATGTAGTTCATCTACGTCGCATCGTTTCATAGAGTGAATTATAGTTTTCGCAAACAAACAAACCTACGTACTATTACATGCGACAAGTAGCTACGAATCGCGTACGTGTGGGGCATTTACACACTTTATACATTCAAATAAGGCCTTTTACTCACTATCCAGAATACTTTTTTTCAGATACTAAAATGATTCGGAACAGAGTATTCATTATACTGAATATAAAAATATTACCAGTATTACTATTTAGATATAACTGTATTACGAGTGAAGTATACCAATATATTACTAATATGCCCCTACACGACCGATTTGGCGAGACTCATAAGCGTCCGGCGGTACTGTACTGTTCCATCATCAGAGCTACCATCATCATCATACACCCGCTGCAATCTTTCCTCACCTGCCCAGTGCTCGCTAGCAGAAAATGCCATTAAGCATGGACTTCGTAACAACTCTATATTATAAGTTTAAATGAATGTTAATTACTATGGGACTGAACAGAGGTTTAAGAGTTCAATTGCATACAGCGCCACTAACTCATGGTCCTTCAATTCGAGTTATTGGCCTTTACCTTTAATAGTAATAATACATACAAATTTGTTATTTATACATACATATATTATTATATTTATTGCTATTTATGAACAGTTAATATCTAAACGCACTCCACTCATTATATCGCTTATATTCAACATCTTAATGGTTTGCTTTTTTTTTTAAATTATCAATTCACATCAAATACCGTTTATTTCACTAATCGGTTTTTACGGTTATTGCACAACACTATTTCGTAGAAAGCATTCATTACGCGTATCCGCTCTTCAACGCATCCGTCAACAAAATGGATATCCGCAATATCGATTATATTAATAGAACAGTACATACACACCGAAACAGTACAAAGTCAACATTAACTCTATAATAATTTTCTTTTATAGTACAAATCACGTGCAAGCTATGGAAGTGAAAATGTCTACTCTCGCGTCGCGTGACGCCGGCATTCCTCGTACTTTTCACGTGTCGGAATTAACTTTATTCGGAATTAATTTCTCACTTTACAGAAACTGATTAGAAGCTAATCCGAGATGGTTTCACGATCTCAAATCGCACTAAAACGAGACGAGAACACGTCGCTCGCTATATAAGCGACCCCTTCTAATAACCCATATGAAGTAACACGAGTAAGAAACATCCAATGCGAAAGCCATTTGCAGCCGAACTCCCTCATCCCTCCGACAGACTTTAGCTTTGACTGTGAACCCCCAGCTACTGTCCAAAACATTTTAAACATCCAGAGCATACATAATACCATAACTTTGTCAATAATTCTCCTATCAGCCGAGTACGAAAAATGCTGGAGTCGTCCCGCAAACCGCTGGCCAACACCAGCGCCTATCGAGCGAGGTGTGTGTCAAAACATTGCACCACCTACTTCAACCTCAAAACATTTTTATAAGATATTACCATTTAAACTGATATTCAACTTTTCATAAACTTCGCTTCCTTTTGAAAACAAATCACACATCATCGATAGTATTGACAAATTTACATATCAAATAAAACCTTCTGTTGACAGCTTGACGAAATGTTCAATGTATATACGAATGTATATTTAGGCGTTCTATATTCAAACGTTTTCACGCGACAATCATAACACAAAAATACATATTTGGAAAACAAAATCCAACAAAAACAAACAAAACGTACATAACAATGTTCATTACATAACATTACATAACAATGTTCAGGCCACGGAATGATTTCATCTTAGCAATAACACAGTTCATAATATAAATAAGACAAATATAATTTTTTTTTCAACACTTAGAATTAAACGCGAACTGACACACACCCCACGCTACAACACAATGCATAATATATTAATTATCCCACTAAAGATTATTAGCATTGTAATACCTAAAAATATTTTATAATCTTTAAAAAAATACTATGTTCTTGAATAAAGCGTTCACTTAATATATACTAAGGTACACACACACACACACAAACACACGCACACATACACAATTACTACTATGTAAGTATTCATAGATTTAATACTGAACGCGTCACTGGAATAATAATAAAGTTCATTGATCAAAAACTATCAATGACATACTGTGTATATTCGATAAAGATTAAGCCTCTCTCTATTGGCATACACATTAAGAAATCGATTAGAACATTCGGTGATCCTATATCGTATTGAATATAACGCAAAACACATTTAAGGTTTCCGATTCAAATGAAACGCAACCGATTCTGCGTAGTGATTGTTCTACGGTCATACGTCGTTCCGAGTGCTGCGTCCGTCAATCGGATGCGCGCGATTGTCGGTCCGGCGCGTATCCGTCCGGCAAACATCGGCCGGACACCTTGATACCGCCCTTCAGGACAGTATGACAATTTAAACCTCAATATCATACTCACGCCGCCATCCATCGATTTAAATCGCTATCAATTGGCCCTCGCCATTTTTAAATTTTTAATTTTATTCAAAGACAAGTACGATTCATTTATTGTTTAGTGAACGAGATTTCAAAATGTCAGATAACACGTTTACTGACTAATATTATTATAATACGGATCTCGTCGAGAGATAATAATAACAGAAAAATATATAAACAATACACAGTGTTGTTTATCTATCGATGAGATTAATATAGCATTCGACTAACACGACATAAGCACGACTAAAGCTTTCATCAACATCGCTATATAATAACCATAAAACTTTGCACGCGATGCCTATTGTATGCAACATTACATACTATACACGTAGGCAATTATTATTATTATTATTAATTATTATAATAATAATAAAATATTATTGAAATACATAAAGGATATGACGTTTCAAATTTTTAACATTTAACTAACAATATCATTTCATCTAACTGTG
>DVPR01000299.1:0-14967 GCA_018239345.1 Oxynetra stangelandi
GAAGCAGTAACGCCTCCTTGATTGGCTTCCGCTGTCCACTAACTGATGGGAATCCTGAAACATTGGATATTTAGAATATCGGCAGGTAGACCAAGTAAAAGTATTTTATAAATTAATGATTACAGATATTACAATTTTAAAATAATAAAATTAGGCTTCTTTGAATTGAGAATTCGAGACAATTTAACTTAAGTAAAATTAGTTTTTTGAATATAGACATTTCTTTACCCACATTAAGTTAGAAAAGACAAAATGCATTCTATATAATAACAAATTGCGTATAATATCTCACATATACACTTAGATATCCTTATCGTTCAATTGTGCAGTGTAAAAATAAGCATCAAATTCGTAACACATTTATCTCTATATTTGCCTAAAATTAAAAATAATAAGAATTATAGTAGAAGAAAAAAGAGCACAATTTTAAAATAGATTTATATTTGTTAATATTTTATCAAATATTTAGTTATGACTAAATACTTAATTTTCAAACTCACAAGTGCCTAATTTTATTGTTTTAAGGATATGTTATAAACGGTGTATTAACGTGGGATGGCAGCCAAACGCTAGCCTATAGCTAAATGAAAAAACAAATAATAAAAAATAAAAGAAACTGAGTTTCACCTACCGTTGAATAGAGCCCCGATAGCCAGTAGCGGGACGACTGCACGCACGCACGCCATCCTTGCGGACCGCAGACCGCCGAGCTGAGTACTGAGCGCGCGTAACGAAGGAGCCGGCGGGGACTATTGCGTTCCCTACGCGGCAGCTAATACGATTATGCATATTGTTTATACGCTTTCGTTGCATGCCAATGTATATTACAGTTGTTTTAATATTTACTTTAAATAACATTTTATTTCAGCGATTGTTTGTATTGGTTTACAAACGTCATTGATGTCACGCTTTTTTTTTTACTGGAAAAAGACCGCGAAATTCACTGAAATGCCTAAAACCTTATATGACATTAAGAATAAAAATGAAACAGTTTCAATAAGTTCTTAAGCGATACATTAGTATTTTTATTGTTAATAAAAACATTACTCGATCAAGATCCAAAGGCGCATGAGATGAATTAGTGTTAAGTAGATATTTTATTAAAAAACATACCACCCTTAAATACATTTGCGTTTATTGAGTAGCATGGCTTCTATTACTAACCCATATTATCATTGTACTCTTTGAAACGCGTCCTCTCTCGAATTAATAAAGATTAAAGCCATGATCAATCATGCTGGACAAATGCTGATTGGGAAACTTCGCATATCATTCAGAACTCGAGAGGAATGTATGTATAAATAATATAATGAATATATTAATTTAAATTTCTGCGTGGTGCGGAAAAGAAGCGTGGAAAAAGAAACATTCTTTAACCATAAACACATGGGCTTTTTGACAAATTATTTTCGAGATTTTTGCGATTTTGGGCAGTGCCCATATTACTAGTAAAGGTTATTTAAAAAGTAGTCAATAGAACTCGGCTAAATCTACGCGAAACAAACTGTTTTATTGCGTAAATGCTGTAAATTAAATGTAAATTAAAATTGCTGTAAAACTCTTATATAATTCAGCGAACCGTTTTCAATTCTATGTAGATGCCTGTTAACTGTCCATAGACTTCTTTCTGTCTGAAAATGATTGCGGCAGCTCTGACCACACCATACAGCACCACTGGATGGAAGTATCCATAGTCATAGCTGTAATATAATAACAAATGTTTTTAACGAAATAAAGTCATAAATTCCCATTACATATTTATATTTAATAACTGTCTTTCGGTCAAATTAAATTTTAAAAATCTATGGATGTTATGTTATTATGTTATGTTTGTGAAATAAAAATTATTTATCATTATTATAACTATATGTTATTATCGCCATTTTTGCCAATGAAACAGACAAACTCTGTTCCATGAAGTAATAATGTTTTTGTGTATAGGTTTAATTAACAGTTCTTACTTCTTTTAAATCGTTATGTAAGATATATTGAATAAAATGTATCGATACTAAACTGGTTTTTGGTGAAAGTCGCACTTAAAGCTGCTGGTTGGTTTTAAGTTTATTTTTAATTAGGTTTTTTATTTTTACGTAAAGTTGAGATCTTTTATTGCAGAATTTTAAACTAACTAATATAATGTGTATGTATAGTATGTATGTAAAATATTACAGGGCATTGGCTGTTTCTCTTGACCTTGCCATTGCGATCGTTAGATTTGCAAGAATATATTTGTCCGTATAAATAAAACTGTATGATCCTAGATAAACAGGAATGGTTGGCTGATTGATATTTTATGGAGTTATAAGTGTACTCGTTCGAAAAATGTTATGGTGTTGTATATAATCAATTAACAAACATATTTCAAAACCTGAATCCCGAGTTTAAATCATTAAGCACTGCAGAATATTGTGCAAGCATAAACAAACATTTTAGCATTTGTTTGTTAATTCCATATTGGACAATCGACAAGAATCACCATCAAATTTGACAAAAACTTTTGTCAAAAAATTTGTTCGGAGTGCTTCCATAAATGTAGAAATATTTTTTTATTCATTTTACTATTGACATGGAATTAGGTTACAATCTTATTGATATGTTTTAGTGTCACTATATAGTAATGAATAAGTAAGTAGCGTTTAAAAAAGTTCTAAAGGTTGTAGTTATTTTCCTATAGTAAACATTTTACAATAATTGCAGTATAATTAATTTTCTTTTAAAACTTTCACTACTTTTGGAAGTAAGCTACATGAAAAAATTTACACGTTCGGTTATGACGCAAATACGACTCTCACATTTTTATCAACTATAAACTTTAATGAAACCCAGACTAGAGTTGAAAAAGAATGAGCGATAGCGTGTTATACGCGTAGTCTTATCTATGTAGTTGTGACACGAGACGTGAATGATTATAGAATAGGGTTAGTGTGTGCTCGCTTTGAATGACGACACACGTTAGAAAGAGCGAGGTAGAGTGAGCGCAAAAGCCTCGACGCTCGCGCAGGTACAGCGAACACAGCCAGTCAGAGACACGCGCCCCGCGCGCGTCCGCGTTTTCTTGCCATAGCGAGGCCCACTCTTAACCTGTTTAAGTGAAAACAACATTAATCAAACTTCATATTCTACAAATAACGCCAACAACACGCCAAAAGCACCTCACCGTATTCGCACAGTGACAAAAGGTTATTCAAACATCGAGTCACAATCGATTTAATTGCGCGAATGCCACGGTCCACAGCCTACACAGCCGGCGTCGTTCCCCTCCTCCTTTCATTCAAGGACCATTCGTTGAACCTATGTTGCTTCAGAACTCGCATCAACGCAACAATCTCGATTTGGAAATGAGTGTTATAAATTACGCGAAGTGGAGCATCGACTGAGCTGATGACCGTTCCTGAATCAGTCAGAAATCCTACAATGTCAATCAGTCAGAACGCAGGCCAGTTCAATAAACACAAACAAGTAGGTAAACAAGGCCCGGAACCGGTCAACTTTCCACCGCGATATCATCCACCTCCTCCGGCCGCAGCGGGTTCTAAGCTAGCCACTATAGACTCGACCGCTAAGGAGTTCAAACCTCCATACGTCGGAAAGTCAGTCGATCCCAATAAATTGCATCCACTCGGAGTGCATGGTGTTGTTCCGGGTCCTTATCCAAGTGCACCTTATCCTCAAGTGAAATACCCACACGGATATCCCGTAGGATACCCGGTGCCACCCGCGGCGTTACGCAACCTGCGTCCTGGCGGTGAGATTATTACGAAAGCAATCGTGCACGAGCCTATTGAAACAACGCGAGCAAGAAGTGCCGACGACACCCAGCGCGTTCAACGTAATCTAGAAGAGGAACAGATTCATAGGAGATCCGCAGATATGCTTAAATTTACAAAACGTATTGATGCTGACGGCCCGAGACAATCAACTGACCAGAGGCGACAAATTCAGACACTTTTAGATGAAATAAAAGCATTGAAAGAGGCCAATCGCCGCCTTAGCGAGGATAATCAGGAACTTCGTGATTTGTGTTGTTTCCTAGATGACGATCGGCAAAAAGGGCGTAAATTGGCCCGGGAATGGCAGAGGTTCGGCCGCTACACGGCATCTGTGATGCGGCAAGAGGTATCGGCTTACCAAAGTAAACTACGGGAGTTGGATGACAAACAACAGGAATTAATACGTGACAACTTGGAATTAAAGGAACTATGTTTATATCTGGATGAGGAACGGGAAAGAAGTACGTGTGTGAACTGTGGTCGGGCAGCTGGGAGAGAAAGAGACGATGGAGATGGCAGTAGCAGCGGAACTAATGCTGAAGAAGGTCCCCGACCACCCACATCGTCGGTACCAATAACACATCCGCAGCTCGCAGAAAGAACTGTTCAGTACGTTAGGGATTTGGAACAAAAAGTACGTCGATTGGAGGCTGAAAAGGGAGTGGGAGGAGGAGTAAATGAGAGACCTGAAGCGGTTGTACGAGCTCTTCAAGTACTAGAAGTAAGAGAACGAGTGGAAAGAGAGCGGAGGAGACCAGCGCCAGATCTAGACTCGGGGGAACAAGCTCTAGTGAGGGAAATGTGTAACGTAGTGTGGGGTAAATTGGAAGACGTTCCACCCCAAGCTCCGCCACGTTAAGTGATTTAGTGACTTGCGAATTTTACATAAAGTTTACGATATAAAAACGTGTTACAAAGTTATTCGTAAAATAGAAAATGTATTAAATTAGTGAAAAGTTGTTTAGAATGCAAAACAGTGAGTGGAATTTGAATCAATTGAGGTCACACAGACCGACGAGTCTCGTGTTGTGAGTTGTGACCTAAAGAACACGTTTAAAGGTACTGACCTTGTTTATCAATGAAACTCAATCTGTAGGTATAAGAACTAGCAAGTGATAGAAATATATTACATTAAATGTAAGTGATAAACTTGCCGCAGTCATACAATAAAAATGCCAACTTATTTGCCCGGGAAACGAAATGTAACCGAAAAGTACAAAAATAGATATTAAGTACCTACCTATATATGTTTATACATAGTGTTTAGACACGCATTAATTTAACACAGGTCTAATTAAATTATTTATAATATATTTTTAAGCTCTTTATTAGACTAATTAGTAACTGTTGTGGTTAATGAGGCTAAAACAATATGTAATAAAATGTCTGTGATCGATCGGTCTCTGAAAGAGCTGGAATTCAATGTTACTTACTACGGCTTATTAAAAAAAAACCATGTTATTTTATAAAGTTCAATGAACCGCGGGAGATGGTACAATTTCAAAATGTCTTTAAACTCTCATACGCTTCCGTTATATTTACATTTCTCTCGAAAAGAAACCACATTTTGCCGCATGAAGTAAATGCATTCAAAATTATACGATTTTATTTGTAATGTAAATGTACAATCAATTTGAAACGTACATTTTTGTATTTATTAAAATGTTAATAATACATGTAGCCCTTATTTTGGGTTACTATCGCAATTAGGCGTTTCGTTTATTAACAACTGACCACTTACTTACATTTCTGTCTAGTCAAAAGAACAATATTTATTGCAACAGTGTTGGAATATTAAAGAGTACTTGGGTAGGTACCTACTAAATTTCCTTCTTTTGCGTGATGCCACTTATTGTTGTATTACGAAAATCGGCATTCTATTTTGTCGACATGAACTGCCGATACAAGAATATTTATACATAGGTACCTAAAACAACCGGCGATAATATACTTAATTTGCTCACACAAACCACATGAATTTTAATGTTGTACATCATATATATTTGTGTTATTAATGTCCAGCTCACATACTCTGCTCTAATGTTTATTAATTTATTAATAGATACAAACGATTGAATAAAATAAATTATTACTGTTTTTTTTTTTGAATTTTTGTTTTTTTTTTTAATAATAATACTATAAAGTTATATGAAAATAATTCTATAGTACAAATTGTCCGAGATAATATTGTTAATCGATTTTTATAATACAAAGTATATAATACAGATTGAAATATATATTTTTTTTCAAATGACAGAAATAATGACATAAATTTTAACCGAGTTGAAGTTTTTTTTGTTTGAAGCTCTCTGGATTCAATGCGTCAAATATTGAATAATAGTAATAATGGATGAAGAAAAAGGCGAGGGTCCTGAGGATGTCGATACAATTGGTGTAAGTTATGAAGTATATAATTGAACACAAGCTGTTCTACAACAGTTCTTCTGTGTTTATGTGAATGGCACCAACAATTTCAATGACCACTTCCTGCTTCATAAACGTTAAAAGAATGTGTAACTATTGATTGTTTCGTCTCGTTCCCTCTTAACGCAATGGACATAGGATAGAAAAAGAAAAAATATTCAACTGATTGTATACTATTAATGAGAGTTATTAATAAACTAACCAACGTATGCGATTTACATCGAAATATACAGTAATCCTAGTAAATATAATTAAAACTTATCTAACTAGTTACGTCTTACTTTATTTCGTAAGGATGCAATGTATTCGAGCATCGGGGTATCAATAAAAGCCTAAGAAATAATTTGTAACCTGAATTACCTCATTGAACATTGCGTCAATAAAATATCATAATTCAATTACCTCAGAAAACTCATCGCTGATGAATTATCAATTGTTACTTAATCAACTCTACTCTTTTACGCCTGTCAGATGGTATAGCAATATTAAATAACGCAATTACAACTATTAGATCTACGTAGGGGGTCGAAACCCAGAGGGCGAGCGTCATGGCGAAGGTTGGGCAGTTCTACCCAACGGAGATTTTTATCAAGGCTGTTATTGCCGAGGTATGCGGAATGGGAAAGGCTTGTATGTGTTCAAGAATGGTGCTCGTTATGAAGGTAAAAAAGTCTAGTATTTATTGTGACGATTTTAGTAATTATTGCGATGCAATAAGGTTTCAAATAAAAGAATCGAATTCAAACACCTAATAAATTAACTAACACAAAAATCATAGTTATATATGTAGTAATTTTATCTAGTATAAAGCATAGGTACTTTCTGATCCACTGAGGTTATGTAACGTACATTAATTATTAGGAGAATGGCGTAAGGCGATGAAGTATGGAACAGGAGAGATGATATATCCAGACGGATCACGATATGAGGGCGATTGGCGCCATGATATCAAACAGGGATTCGGCGCTTATTATTACCCAAATGGGGACATTTACGAAGGGGCGTGGTTTAAGGGGAAGCGACACGGGCTCGGAACGTACTTGTTTGCTGAATATCAAATCAAATTCATGGGCACCTGGGTGGAAGGGGTCATCGAGGGTCCCGGTCAAATTATATATCCTCGCGTGCGATACCACGGCGTTTGGTTGCGAGGATTGCCGAAAGGCCCTGGCTGTTTTGTGTTCGATACGAATTGTATGCAACATGGATTCCATTTATTGGTAAAAGATCCAACTCTCGAGGAGTACGGTGAGGGCGAAGAGGAGGAGGAAAAGGAGCATAAAGAGGAGAAATTGGAAGAGGAAGAAGTTGAAATTGATGAAACAATAGGTATGCAACGTTGAAAGTGGATTAAGAAATATTAGATATAAATATTAAGAAAATTAGATTATGAAGTTGGCACGCTTATTTACTATTTCATGGAAATCTTTGACCACCCGCTCTTATGGGGTCAATTTATATCTATTTCATGCATTTTTAGTTGTTTAGCTCTCCCTTACTAAGAGATGTAGGATGGTAGCTTTCGTTTAATATACATACGTAACCATAATGCTACAATCGAGGATACCTATTAGTGCAGCTTTGTAATAAACTCAAAATTTAATAGTACTACTGATCTTTGGGCTCATGTTTTTTGGTTTCGTTATCCTAATAACGATACGTGGATTATTGACTAAAGTTGGTTTAATAGTTTTTTGCAAGTATACATATGTATTAAGTTGGGCACAAACAACTACTTTCGGTTGAAATGATGTGAACTGAGACGCGGGAGTCGAACCTATTCCTCCAGAAAATGGGTATTATGTACAGTTCCATGATAACATCCATTACTCGGATATAAATAGCGTAAGCTTCATTTGAGACACGATATTAGTTTTAAATTGTGACCAGTTGCTCATAGCACAACTCAGTTAAAACTGATTTTGTTTGGGTTTAACCATTAACATGATATGGTCGATTTGGAAATTCCAATTTTCAACTGTATATGATAATCATGTTTCCATATATATTCTCGCGTGTAACTGCGTAGTCGTTGCTTAGCAACAACTTATCAGTTTAGCATGCAACGAAGCGAAGGCACTATACTAGAGGACAATCTCCAGCAACACAAAGAGACACCTAGTTTACGCCTGAGAGAATTTGCAGGACGACGGCGCTTTTGTTCATTTCTGTTGAATAAAATTACATGTATTGTTTTGATGAGATGCAATTTTCACATCAGGAACCGCGAGGTCGAAACTATTTAAATTAGTTAAGTTAATAAAATGTTAAACGTCGGATTATAGGTACTCGTACGGAGAGACCTAAGTTCTATATTATAAATTGAATAAAAACTGTTGGTCCATTAGTTGGTACACTTAACTATTGAGCTGGACGTCATAATTTTGAAAATATCCATATAATAAATTTAAAAAAAAAAACCGTCACGCCATGTCCCTAGCGGGGTAGGCAGAGAGCACGGATATATATTTATATTATAAACCGCGTAGTTCATCAACAGTTTGATTACAATAGCATACACTGTCTAATTTGAGTTTAAATAGCACTGTTTTAAGATGTCCTATGATACCTGTTTATTTAATAGTAAACTGCTTATATAGTTGCCAACGAGAATGGCCCGTACACTGCAGTATGGAACTGCAAGTGCAAAGTTGCAATGCTGCTAATAATGCGGCAACTTCCCAACGCTGTTCAATCACCATAACAACTGAAGATCAATAGCTTGGTGTCATCTCGTATGCCTTAAATTGAGCAAAGCAGGGAGTTTTTGTGTTGTTCTTACGTACAGACGTGAGCAGCGACTAGGGAACATTGTTACAGAACTGTGCTGAAAAATACTGTGTTAGAGTTCAATTGAATAGAATTTATTCACCACTTGCAGGTAAAGTCGCGGTCTGGCGAGCGCGCAATGTTACCGCGTATGTGGCGGAGTTGCTGCCGCCTGAAGCGGTGCCGCTGCCCATACACGACTCACTACCTTCCCTGACGGACGAGAGCATTGAGACCGAGGTACTGCACTTTGAGCCACCATCAGTGTCTTTGGAGTACGAAAGTGGAAACGACAATGACTCGTGGCTGTTACACCGGCAACAGTTCTTGGAGGAAACCGAGCAGAATGATTAAATGTCACTCGGATTTCATCGATGAAGATTTTCATTAGCATTATTCGATTGATTAGATTGCTGATGATATGAATTGTTTAGTTTTTATTAAATAAATGAAATGATATTATATTTTATTATCCTCTATATGCAATTACAAATAGAACAAAAGCTGAGTATGATGTTGTTTTTTATCATATGGGACACTTATAAAAATTTGCATTAGGTTCAGCCAATGACAACTTACGAGTAAATCGAAATTAAAAACATTTTTTATACTCTGAAATTTAATTAAAAACCACAATCGGTTTCGTATGGTACACCATTCAGTACTGTTCACAATAAATAAATTAAGTTTGGCTATTAGTTGGGTCCTTATGAAATACATATTACATTACAGGACAATATGTAACAAATGAGCAAAATTTCATCAACATGCGTAAGATCATCAGAAGACATTAGGAAGTTAGAATTCAGATTAGATCCTACAACTTTACATAAACAGCTCGATTATGCAGAACCCGAGGTTACCAGTCAATTACAATTTATAAAATACTATTATTTAAGTTATAAATTATCCTATAATTATTAGTTACAAATGGTAAAAAAATTTTAAGTCTATATATGTACTAAACAAACAAACTTCATTATGTTTGTGGATTTTGAGATGAATTATTATTCGAGCCCGAATTGTTATTTTCGTAATTGTTCTTATTCTTCACTAAATATGCGGCGAGGTAGTTGATGGGGTCCGGCGGCCGCTCCTTTGCGAGCGCAGAGAGCCCTTGCAGGAGTATTGGCACGACAGTTTGGTCTAGATACTGTCTAGTTGGCAGGGCGTTCAGGTCGATCCGCGATTTACGGTTGGCGTTAGTCTCATTTTCTTTCTCCATTGATATTATTTTCTGAAACAGAAAACATCATATGCAAAATTTCAATAAGCTTATTCAAGGCAATAATGAGGTACCTAATACTTTTTTATGGAATGTAGCAGCAAATTGGTACAGGGCGCCCAACGGTAAATAGTCATTAGTTATGTGGAATACCGGCTGTCAGCAATATATTACCAGACATTAAAATTTGACAACTTTACATTACAATGATTATGCAGTTCCAATAAAAGAATATAAAAAAGTGAAAATGTGTGAATTTTTTTTACATCGAGAGAGTAGGAAGAAGCCAGGGATCGTAAGTGGATATGACTTCCCATGGGCATCTACAAGAAACATCAGATAGGATTGTTAGTATTGTTGAATTAGTATTTCTTATTTAGAAATTAGTAGTTAACAACATTTGTTGAATTCAGTGATAACAGTACATAAGTAAATGTTAGAGCTACTAATAGTTGGTATCATTCATATTTAAAGTTGGTCACAAATGTGACGTTACTTTTAAAGGGATTATCCAATTCAGTTAACTTAAAGGTTGTTAAAGGATAACTTTTGATCCCTTGAACCTCAATAAAACCTTAAATTAACTTCAGGAAAAATATCAACAAGTACCATCTAGCCAAAGTGGGTGAAGTTAGTGCTATTAACAAAAAAAAGACTACATAGATAGGCATTAGGCATTTTATATACAAAGCTGACAGACTGACATGGCTTTTGTTAGTAAGCATGGTCAAGTACGATGGTTTAATACCGTTGCACGGTAATTTGTTTTACCTATCTTGTTAAAACATATCGATTCTAGTTAAGTAACGAATTTCTTTAACTAGCGGTACGTTGATTGTCTAACAATTAAAATATATGTGTTTAATTGAATATAAATGCAAATTCAATCAACGATGCTTATGCTTTAATTTATGTTTAACGGTTTAATGGTTTCGCAGGTTTTATCTGCTATATAATTAACCTTAACTGACTCCGGAATTTTGGACGGCGGGCGCTCTTCCCTAAGAGCTTGGTTCCCTCGCAGTGAGCTCTCTGACATCGGTTGCAGTTAAATCTTGTGATAAACCAACTGTATTCTAAATAATTTAGATTATAAGAAAAGTAAAAAATAAACAACTCCTGTAGTCTCCTATTTCAGCTTACAATTCGAGATCTACAGATGATAAATGCAATTTTGTTTTGGTACTGAGCTGTCAGCGATGTCAAAGTCAATTTTAATTTACGTCCAGATTTAATTCATCGACAATATATACGCATTACGTTTCGTAATACGAAATATATCATAGACAATAATTTGTGGTACGTTTCGTTCTGAACAATTACAAAATAATAATCTTTTATAGCACATAAATAAATATTCCCATATCACGGTACTAATTAATTATTTTACGTTTTAATTAAATTGAGTTCATATTTACTCGTTTATTATATCATTATAAGAATTATTTGCACTTTGTTGATGAATGACGCGTTAAAAAATAAGATTGTAACGAATATGTAAAGTTACTATGCTGGACCTTACTTGTATTAGTGTCAGTAGTGGCATATTATCAGAAGGATGTTAAGCAATCGACCCCGGTTTTTTCATAGGTAACAATTGACAAAGTCAATATCTATGTAAAAATATTTGACACATGGATAGGCCACTAAGCCAAGTAATTTCCGTTTCACCACATTTGTGGACGTTCCCCGGCTCAGCACGGGTTAAAAATGGTTGTAGTTACTGTGGAGCAGATAAGTGGGATAGTTCAGATAATCACGGGCTTAACATCGCTGAAATTCACGTATTTAAGCATTTGATAGGTGAATTTCTTTGTGGATTAATTCAATAAAAACGTAGCTTTTCTTAATAAATTAGCTTTACTTAATATGGAGATCGTCCAGTGTACACAATCAATTTAATAATCGAACGGTGAGCAGGAGACCAGTATGCCTTTTTAAAAAACTAGACATTAATATCGAATAAATGATCAAGCAATAATTCTTTCTATTTCTTTATTACAAAAAAAAAACTTAATTACATAACAAAATTAAACATAAATATTTTTACAGTTCACACACTTTATATACAACACACCATACATCTTAATATATTTTTTGTATTTTTATGTGCTTTAATGTTCTAACACTGACTATTTTAATTGATATTTCGTGTAAAAGGTCACTATGTTATTAGTTAAAAACAATTGTTACTGTTTTCTCGCATCAGTGAATACTGCAAGATCTCTAAGGCATTATATATATCTTTTAATACATTTAAAAAAGAGAATTTGCTCTGGACATATATTAAAATTTAATGCAATTATATTTAGTATTACAATAAATTTATTTGCATTATTATTGTATTTCAATTTTATTCAGTATATTTAACAAAATAAATATAAAATATTTTATGTTTTATGCAGCACTTTCCTACTAGATGGCGCTATTTACACTTCCATTAAACTTTGCGTTATGCTAAAAAAAAAGGAATAGATTAGCTGAATTCAGACATTTGAATGAATGAATACTGAGTCCAAAGTAAAATCGATAAACGATTGGGATAAACTTCTGCTATAAACTTTATTTGTCTATTTCCACGGTAATCAGAGTGGTGACGGATTAAAATTTATAATATCGTTCGGAAATATAAAATAAACAGTTAAAACTTGGACCGCATATTTTCGATAATGAGGCAAGAATTTCAGTCTAATAAAACCCAAATAAAACCTAGATAGCAAATATACTATCATCGTTTATCCGGCCGTTGTTCCAGGAATCCAATGTCTCGATATTTGTACCTCCTTTGTGATTCTATTAAACAAATGACCGCTTAACTAATCAGCATCCATCGGTGCCAACACTTGAGACTTATAAAAGTTCTGAGACAAAAAATGATTGCCTCAAAATGTATACAATCTAGTCGTCCATCTGATAACGCTCAACTTTGCTTAACTTGAAATATCGTTGCCGATGCGCAAGTGCTATTGAGCGGTTTATAATATTTGCTAAAGAAGTTTAATAGATTACATTACAAGTCATTTTCCGAGTACCATATAGCATAACACGAAAACTCTACATAAATGCAATACTATATAAAAAACATATATTGAACAATTAAGTGACTATTCATTGGAGACCAAAATGCACACTAGTGTTAACAGACGCCTGTGACTCACAGATTTAGACTTCCAAATACACAAGACAGGTAATAATAAATGTACAAAGATCTAAAACTACCATTGGATATGTCGGACAAATCGATTTCCAAACTTCTCACAGATAAAAGTGTTCAGTTAGAAGACGGACCTGCAGAAGTCCAGTGAGCCTTTAATTATTTGTGAGGTCATTAATGAATGTCGATTGTGGCTCCGGAACAAGGATTATGATACTACTATGTTGATCCATATAAGTACTAAAACCTAATCCAGTCTCTACGTTCACATAAAAACAGGTAAACGACCATCTAGCCAGATCGGAATACACTACACTACACAAGCGGAACCTGCTGGGCACGGCAATAGATCGGTTAGAATTAGTAAAAACAGCTAAATGACCATACATATTGCCGTCCAAATGACAGTGCATCGTATGCAAACCTATGCAAATATTCCAAATAAAACATAAAATCGAAAAATATACAATTTACCGTATGTTCAGACATTTCACAGTACACTTAGTGAAAACTGTATATTAATAGGTATAACGAAGTCGAACGAAGTGAAGTCTAAAACAATTTATGTAAAACATCGGGCAGAATTTATAATGAATGAATGAAGAACGAATATAAAGAATATGAATTTTATTTATGAAGATTTTTTTATTATTAATGAATAAGCGAATGATGAATCAATAAATGACTGACGATTGAATAAATGAATGATGAATAAATAAATGAATGAATAGTGAATGAATAAATAAATGTTAACGAATTGAATAAATAAATGATGAATGAATAAATAAAGGATGAACGATGAATGAATAAATGAATGGTGAATGAATAAATGAATGATTAATGAATAAATAAATGACTGGTAACTGAATAAATTAATTATGAATGAATAAAAGAAAAGCGAATTGAAAAACGAATAAAGAAATGAATAGAGAATTAATAAATTAATGTATGAATAAATAGTGAATTAATAAATGAATGACTGAATGTTACATATAAGCGAAATACCATTAACCCACTCAGCACGTCGGATTGACATCAATTTTAGCAAGTTATTGCGATACGTGACAATGTCTCACAAACTTTATTGTACGCGTAGCGAAGCGGGGGAGGGAGGGCTACTTTATGTATACTTCGGTCGGGCTTAATATCTAAATATTCATTCTTATAGCCAATATTTGGTCGAGTGGAGTTAGTTCAAGTACAGACGGCAATATGTGCCGACAATAATAACCCTTTCTGCTATCGTTTGTGACAAACTTGTTACATTCCTCATGCGTCACCTACGAAGACACCGAAAAAATCTATTGAAACATTGAATCGTTGGCTGCGATGGTTTATTTGTTCTACTTTAATAGTCTAAGTTCTCAAGTAGTGTGGGGGCGGCGGCGGCGGCGGTGCTGGGCGCAGTCTCGGGCCGCGCTCCAGCTGCCGCCTCCACGAAGCCATCGCCTCGCTGAGGGTCCACAGCTCCGACAGCAAGGAAAGGTCCAACTGGCGCAGGCTGGCCTGGAACGAAATGATTACACGTTGAGTGATTAAAAACATATTGTTATTTTAATACAGGCGGTTTCATCATCATCACCATCAACCCATTGAACGGTCCACTGCTGGACACGGGTCTCCTC